>JAKUCV010006841.1:0-12971 GCA_028386065.3 Turnera subulata | reverse complement strand
GCTATAGCCAATAGAATCCGGATGGATTTAACCATGGCAACCGGTGAGAAAGTTTCATCATAGTCAATACCATGAACTTGCTTGAAACCTTTCGCAACCAATCGCCCTTTATAGGTAATCACATTACCATCCATGTCGGTCTTTCTCTTAAAGACCCATTTGCACCCAATGGGTTTTACCCCTTCGGGTGGATCAACCATGGTCCATACCTTGTTTTCGTACATGGATTCCATTTCCGAATTCATGGCATCTAGCCACTTCTCAAAGTCTGGACCCGTAATGACCTGCTGATAGGAAGTGGGCTCATCCTCATCTATGAGCATCACGTCTCCAGCATGAGTCATGAGAAATCCATATCTCTCAGGCTCATACCGAGTCCTATCCGACCTACGCGGTCTATGTGTTACAGGCACAGGAATCTCATCCACAACTTCTTGTGGTTCCTGCCCTTGTTCCATCTCAGCCTCTATCTCTCGAACTTCTTCAAGTTCTACTTTCCTCCCACTGATTCTTCTAGAAATAAATTCCCTTTCTAGAAAAATAACAGTCCGAGCCATAAACATTTTGTGCTCTAAAGGATTATAGAAATAATACCTTTTCGTTTCCTTAGGGTATCCTACAAAGAGGCACTTGTCGGATTTAAGGCCGAGTTTATCCGAAGCTTCACCTCTTACGTAAGCCTCACAACCCGAAATTCTCATAAAAGACAAATTGGGACACTTCCCAGTCCATATCTCATATGGTGTCTTTTCGACGGATTTAGATGGAACACGGTTTAGTGTAAAAGCTGCACACAATAATGCATGTCCCCAAAACGAAGAAGGAAGGTCAGCTTGACTCATCATCGAACGAACCATGTCCAACAAGGTTCCATTCCTCCTTTCGGATACACCATTCCACTGAGGCGTACCCGGCGAAGTGAGCTGTGATACTATACCACACTCCTTTAGATGATCAAGGAATTCTCGGTCTAAGTATTCACCTCCTCGATCTGATCGAAGCATCTTAATACTTTTACCGAGTTGATTCTGTACTTCATTCTTGAATTCTTTGAACTTTTCAAAGGATTCTGACTTATGTCTCATTAGATACACATAGCCATATCTACTGAAATCGTCAGTAAATGTAATGAAGTATGAAAAACTACCTCTAGCCTGTGTGGACATAGGTCCGCATACATCACTATGTATAAGACCTAATAAGTCCGATGCTCTCTCACCCTTACCGGTAAAAGGAGCCTTCGTCTTTTTGCCTAACAAACACGACTCACACGTCTCAAATGATTCAAAATCAAATGAGTCTAAAAGTCCATCTTTATGGAGTTTAGATATACGAGTCTCGTTTGTATGGCCTCAACGACAATGCCAAAGGTACGTTTCATCGGAATCATTCGTTCTAACCTTCTTCGTGTTAACGTTATAGATTGTTGTTTCTAGGTTTAGAACATACAAACCATTGCTCAAATATGCACCACCATAATATACATCATTGAAATAAATGGAACAACAATTGTCCTTTATTACAAATGAAAATCCTTTCTTGTCAAGACAAGATACAGAAATCAGATTCCTGCTAATGGTTGGTACATAATAGCAATCGTCTAGTTCCAAAACTAAACCACTCGGTAAGGATAGATAGTAAGTTCCTACGGCTAATGCAGCAACTCTTGCTCCATTTCCCACACGTAGGTCTATCTCACCCTTAGCCAATCTCCTACTCTTTCTTAGTTCCTGCACATTTACACAAATGTGAGAACCACATCCGGTATCTAATACCCATGATGCAGAGATAGAGATATTCGCTTCTATAACGAACATACCTGAAGTGGAAGTCTCACTTCCCTTCTTCTTCTTCAACTCTTGAAGATAAACCGGGCAGTTCCGTCTCCAATGGCCAGACTTCTTGCAATGGAAGCATTCGCCTTCCTTTGCAATACCACCTTTAGGTTTCAGCATTTGTGAAGAAGATGCACCAAACTTTTTGGTGGATTTCTTCATCTTAGCTTTACCCTTTCCTTTGCCACCTCCAAGCATCAATATGCTATTGGATTTACTTGCCTTCATTTGTTGCTCAGCTGTTCCCAACATGTTGAGCAACTCGGACAAGGACTTGTCAAGATGGTTCATATTGAAGTTCATGACAAATTGACCGTAGCTATCCGGCAACGATTGCAGGACTAGGTCAACAGCCAATTCCTTCTGCAAAGGAAACCCTAGACCCTCAAGGCTTTCGATGTATCCAATCATCTTAAGCACATGAGGTCTGACGGGAGATGATTCAGCCATTCTGCATTGGAACAATGCCTTAGAGGTCTCGTACCTCTCATGCCTTGCTTGCTCCTCAAAGAGCATCTTAAGGTGTTCGATCATATCGAACGCCCCCATGTTCTCGTGTTGCTTCTGAAGCTCAGATTCCATGTTAACAAGCATGAGGCATCCTATATCCAATGCATCATCTAGATGCTTCTTGTAAGCATCCCTTTCTGCCCTTGGTGCACTAGGCGCCGGTTCACTCGGAACGGGCCCTTCGAGGACATACAATTTCTTTTCTTGTTTGAGGACAATCCTCAAGTTACGATACCATTTCAGGAAGTTATTCCCGTTTAACTTTTCCTTCTCAAGGACCGATCGCAGTGACAATGTGCTAGTGTTTTGTGCCATGGATACTCTACAACAATGATCAACTCACACAAATAAGAGTCATGCATGCAAATACATTTAACAAGGAATTCTATTAAATGTGCTCCTACTACATAAATCAAGACAATTATATAAGTAGGCCAAGATCCATATTTCACTACAACATATGTCAACTTTGGCTGATCGCATATATCAATAGTTATTTAGGTAGACAACTCTTGTCAATTACATCTCATGTCACTCTTGGATAGTTGAGTGAACAACACTTTGTTCTAGTCTATCTCATAGACTTAGCTCAACTCCTTACCTCTAAGTCCTTAATCCTATTAAGATGACCTAGTTAAGTTCAACACCACAATAAGCTGTTCCGATATTACAATTATCGCGTCGCACCTTGCTAAGATAAACAAAGGCACCTTGCTTTGGCAAAACCTACCATTTGTTGATCGAAGTAATGATGAGTTCTTACCATGGAAGACAACTAAGAACTTAATATTTTCATCAACATATAATTCCAACACATCACATGCTTGTTCTTGATAAATCATACATTGATGTCATGTAAGTTTGAAAAACAAAATATATGATAACATCGATGTTACTGTTTGGAACATCAATGTTGTGACAATCAAATTGTCCCAACTCTTTGGCAGTAGCTCAATAACATCGATGTTGGACATTACAACATCGATGTTGTGTGTAACTTGAACTCCAAACCTTTTGGCAGTAGCTCTATAACATCGATGTTGAATCTTTCAAACATCGATGTTGTTGAGATTCTGAAAAGTTCAAGTTTTTGGCAGTAGCATTTTAACATCGATGTTTAACATTTACACATCGATGTTTAGGTTCTGGAACTTAAGAACATCGATGTTGACACTCACACATCGGTGTTGTTGGAGCTTTGGAACTCAAACCAATTTGGCCGAGGTCAAATAACATCGATGTTCAACTCTTAAACATCGATGTTTTGTGAGTTCTGCCAAGGCCTCTTCATGTCAACATCGATGTTGAAAAATCAACATCGATGTTATTTTGATTCGGCCAAAACCAGCCTACTTAGAACATCGATGTTGTCCACACAACATCGATGTTAATTCGGCTCGGCAAAGGCTAATCAACACATGAACATCGATGTTAGTCCTACCAACATCGATGTTCTGGGCCTGCGGAACTTGAACTACAATCGTTCAAAACACAAATTGACATTCGGTTTTTCCTAGTCGAACTCTTTCGACTCACTGCAAAGAACTCCTTGATTGATATCACATACCAATCAAGTTCTCTTTGTCAAAACTCTTTTGACGAACACCAACATCAATACATATATCACATATACATAATTGAAAACAACGTATCACTTATGCCTAGTATGTTCAAGCTATACCACATATAACATATGAACACACAAAAAATTCGGTTTAGGACTTCACAAGAAGCTCCGCTACCACTGTAAGTATCCGGTTCATGCAATTCACAATCAAAAGCACAAAATACAACATGTATGCGCAGCGAAAATACCGGATACACATGGAGGATCCATGTGAAGGGAGCTAAACCGAATAACAATTGTTCATACCTGTAACGGTTGAGGTCTTTCACCCAACTGTTGAACCGAATCAGCTAGAGCCAGACAAAGGACTTGCCCCTCTACGGTATCCACACGACCCGCTGTAACCGGTTGAAGAACGTCTCACGACTTCAACCCGAGCTCTCCCGAACTGGTGTGCTAGCAACAGGTTTCCGGGAGCTTTTGTGTGTGGTGTTTTTCTCTCAATTTTCAGACCACTCAAGAACTCTTCTCAAGCTCTGAAAATTCTCTCAAGAACAAATGTGTGTAAGGAAGAAGATGATCAATACTGATCTGATCACTCAACCCTCAAAGGCATAATGCATTAGTGGAGTTAATGGCCAACATGATGGTCCATTAAGCAACATGATTATGTCTCCACATAATCATGTTTCCCACTAAGCATTATCAACACAACTCAGCATGTTTTGGTTAAAAAATCTGACATTTAGTGAACCAAAGCAGCCCAAAAATGACCCTGGTCCAACCACGGTCCAACCGCAGTCTAACCACACCTTGATTCAACCATGGTCCAACCACGGTTCAACCACCTACTCGAACCAACGGCTGTATGTGTGTGACCCTATAGGCACTTGTACGTTCGACAATAATTGTAAAATCTCATTTTACAATTATAAGCAAAAAGCGGCGTCTAGCAACACATCATTGCCACCCGAACGACAAGATCAATACTGATTCCACGTGCCTCAGAACATGTCATCGTCCTTCGTCCCATTATCAAGACTAAACACGAGACATGAAATATGTCAATCTCGCATATGTTTAATCTCGGTTTCTTGATCCTCGAGTTAACCGGTAAAACGGATACCAATGATATCATATATCGTTTTCCGAGCATGGCCATGCATTTACGGTTCAACTCTATCAAGAAACACTCCGATAATATACCCGTTATATGGGTTGGACGGATCCCTTTTGGATCATACAAAACCCACTACACACTCATCATATACCCAATGATTACCTTTACGTCTATCCAGTTACGGATGACCAGGAATAATATCAAAGCATATGACTCACATGTTGGGAACCTTGATGATCACAGGTCTAAGGACAATACATTATAAGAACTGCTATCGACAAAACATATAAAGTTCCATGTAGCGTTCTTATGTGGGTCGGTCCAGTCCACAAGTTCTCCAACTTGTACCCGTATGTTGAATTCATGTCACATATAAACTCTCAACATACGCTAGTCTTAATTTATTATTACAACCGTTCCATAATAATAATCGACTAGGGACAATTTAAGAATATGAAATATTCTAGGGTTATAAGTATGTGCAAGCATTTTTCCCATAAACGATACTTATTGGAATAACCTTAATGTGTATACATGACTCAAAATATACATCCATTGATTGGCTTTTGGGCATATTACACTGACAATAAGAACCACTAATGAAAATCATATAACGTTCCATATAGGGTTCTTATGTGGGTCGATCCAGTCCACAAGTTCTCTAACTTGTACCCGTATATAGAATTCATATCTCATATAATTCTCAACATACGCTAGTCTTAATTTATTATTACGCCCCTTCCATAATAATAATCGACTAGGGACATTTAAGAATATATAATATTCTAGGGTTATAAATATGTGCAAGCGTTTATCTCATAAACATATTTATTGGAATAACCTTAATGTATATACATGACTACAATCATCCATTGATTGGCTTTTGGGTATATTACTAACAATCTCCCACTTGCACTAAAGCCAATCATGCATGTATCTAATACCAAATGATGCGCAATGACCATCATGCGTCTGCTGTGTGAACGACTTAGTCAAAGGATCTACTACATTGTTCTTAGAAGGAACTCTGCACAGCCTGACGTCGCCTCTATCTATGATCTCTCTCTAATAAGATGATAACGTCGGAGTATATGTTTGGATCTCTGGTGGTGTCTTTGTTCTTGAGCCTGTGCGATTGTCCTATTGTTGTCACAATAGAGGTCAATCGGACTATCAATACTAGGAACGACACCAAGTTCAGTTACGAACTTCTTAACCCAAGCAGCCTCTTTCGCCACATCTGAGGTAGCAATATACTCAGCCTCGGTTGTAAAGTCAACAACTGTCTCTTGCTTAGAACTCTTCAGCATACAACACCACCTCCAAGACAAAACACATAACCTGATTGCGATCTAAAATCATCCCTGTCAGTTTGGAAGCTAGCATCTGTGTAACCTTTTACAACAAGCTCATCAATGCATCCATACACAAGGAATGCATCCTTAGTCCTTCTCAAGTACTTAAGGATGTTCTTAACCGTTGTCTAGTGACTTTCACCGGGGTTAGATTGATATCTGCTTCTGACACTCAAAGCATATGCGACATCCGGTCGAGTACATAGCATGGCATACATGATAGATCCTATTGCATAAGCATAAGGGATCTTACTCATCCGCTCTCTCTCCTTAGATGTACTAGGACATTGATTCTTTGAGAGAACTACGCCATGTGACATGGGTAAGAATCCTTTCTTGGAATCTTGCATGCTAAACCTCTTTAGCACCTTGTCAATATACGTACTCTGACTTAGCCCGAGAAGCCTTTTGGATCTATCTCTATAGATCTTTATGCCTAACATATAGGCAGTTTCTCCTAAGTCCTTCATCGAGAAATTCTTTCCTAACCAAGTCTTTACAGACTGTAGTGTCGGAATATCATTCCCAATGAGTAGAATGTTGTCAACATACAACAACAAGAAAACAATTGTGCTCCCACTAACCTTATTGTAAACACACGGTTCATCTTCATTTTTATTGAAACCAAACTCTTTGATTACTTTATTAAAACAAAGATTCCAACTCCTAGAAGCTTGCTTCAATCCATAAATGGATCTTTGCAACTTACATACCATATTAGCATTCACTGGATCGATAAAACCTTCAGGTTGTATCATGTACACATCCTCTAACAAATTTTCATTAAGGAAAGCGGTTTTGACATCCATTTGCCATATCTCATAATCATGGTATGCTGCTAGAGCTAATAGAATCCGAATGGATTTAACCATGGCAACTGGTGAGAAAGTTTCATCATAGTCAATACCATGAACTTGCTTGAAACCTTTCGCAACTAATCGCCCTTTAAAGGTAATCACATTACCATCCATGTCGGTCTTTTTCTTAAAGACCCATTTGCACCCTATGGGTTTTACCCCTTCAGGCGGATCAACAAGGTCCATACCTTGTTTTCATACATGGATTCCATCTCCGAATTCATGGCTTCTAGCCACTTCTTAGAGTCAGGATCCGTCATGGCCTGTTGATAGGAAGTGGGCTCATCGTCATCTATGAGCATCACGTCTCCAGTATGATTGATAAGAAATCCATATCTCTCAGGCTCATACCGAATCCTATCTGACCTACGTGGTTCATGTGTTACAGGTACAGGATTTTCATCCACAACTCCTTGTGGTTCCTGTCCTTGTTCCATCTCAGCCTCTTTATCTCGAACTTCTTCGAGTTCTATTTTCCTCCCACTGATTCCTCTAGAAATATATTCTCTTTCTCGAAAAATAGCAGTCCGAGCAACAAACACTTTGTGCTCTGTGGGATTGTAGAAAAAATATCCTTTAGTTTCCTTAGGGTATCCTACAAAAAGGCACTTGTCAGATTTAGGGCCGAGTTTTTCTGATGCCTCACGTCTCACGTAAGCCTCACAACCCCAAATCCTCATAAAAGACAAATTAGGATGCTTCCTAGTCCATATCTCATATGGTATCTTTACAACCGATTTAGATGGAACACGGTTAAGCGTAAATGTAGCACTCAATAATGCATGTCCCCAAAATGAAGAAGGAAGGTCAGCTTGACTCATCATAGAAAGAACCATGTCTAACAAAGTTCTATTCCTCCTTTCGGATACACCATTCCATTGAGGTGTCCCTAGTGGAGTAAGGTGTGATACTATACCACAATCCTTTAGATGATCAAGAAAATCTCGGTCTAAGTATTCACCTCCTCGATCAGATCAAAGCATTTTAATACTCTTGCCGAGTTGATTCTGTACTTCATTCTTGAATTCTTTGAACTTTTTAAAGGATTCTGACTTGTGTTTCATTAGTTACACATAGCCATATCTACTGTAATCATCAATAAATGTAATGAAGTATTGAAATCCACCTCTAGCCTGTGTAGACATAGGTCCACATACATCAGAATGTATAAGACCTAACAAGTCTGAAGCTCTTTCACCTTTACCAGCAAAAGGAGCCTTCGTCATTTTGCCCAACAAACATGACTCACATGTCTCATATGATTCAAAATCAAATGAGTCTAAAAGTCCATCTTTATGGAGTTTAGAAATATGAGTCTCGTTTATATGGCCTAAACAACAATGCCAGAGATAGGTTTCATTAGAATCGTTCATTCTAACCTTCTTCGTATTAACGTTATAGATTGGTGTTTCTAGGTTTAGAACATACAAACCATTGCTTAAATGTGCACCACCAAAGTAAATATCATTGAAATAAATCGAACAACAATTGTTCTTTATTACAAATGAAAAACCTTTCTTGTTCAGACAAGAAACAGAAATCAAATTCCTGCTTATGGTAGGTACATAATAACAATTGTCCAGTTCTAAGAGCAAACCACTCGGTAAGGTTAGATAGTAAGTCCCTACGGCTAATGCAGCAACTCTTGCTCCATTTCCGACGCGTAGGTCTATCTCACCCTTTGCCAATCTCCTACTCTTTCTCAGTTCCTGCATATTTACACAAATGTGAGAACCACATCCGGTATCTAATACCCATGATGCAGAGACATAGATATTAGCTTCTATAACAAAAATACCTGAAGTGGAAGTCTTACTTCCCTTCTGCTTCTTCACCTCCTCAAGGTAAACAGGGCAGTTGCGCTTCCAATGGCTGGGTTTGTTGCTATGGAAACAATGTCCTTCCTTTGTAATACCACCCTTTGGTTTCAGCATATGAGAACAAGAAGATGCACATGCACCAAACTTTTTGGCACATTTCTTCTTCTTGTCAATCTTGGCTTTACCCTTTCCTTTGCCTTTTTCATTCATCAAAATGTTGGATTTGTTTGCCCTCATTTGTTGCTCACTGTTCCCAACATGTTTACCAGCTCAGACAATGATTTGTCAAGATGATTCATATTGAAGTTCATGACAAATTGGCTGTAACTATCCGGCAACGATTGCAAGACTAGATCAACGGCCAACTCCTTTTGCAAAGGAAAACCAAGACCCTCAAGGCTCTCAATGTATCCAATCATTTTGAGCACATGAGGTCTAACGGGTGACGATTTAGCCATCTTGCATTGGAACAATGCCTTAGAGGTCTCGTACCTCTCATGCCTTGCTTACTCTTCAAAGAGCATTTTAAGGTGCTCGATCATATCGAACGCCCCCATGTTCTCATGTTGCTTCTGAAGCTTAGAGTCCATGGTGATTAGCATAAGGCATGCAACATCCAACGCATCATCAACATGCTTCTTGTAAGCATCTCTTTCTGCCCTAGGAGCATTAGACGCCGGTTCATTTGGAACAGGCCCTTCAAGGACATACAACTTCTTTTCTTGTTTGAGGTCTATCCTCAAATTACTATGACACTTTAGGAAGTTATTCCCATTCAGCTTTTCCTTCTCAAGGACCGATCGCAATGATAATGTGCTAGTGTTTTGTGCCATGGTAACTCTACAACAAGGATCAACTCACACATATAAGAGTCATGTATACAAAAATCACTTAATAAGGAATTCTATTAAATGACGCTCCTACTATGAATCAAGATAATGATAAGTAGGCCAAGATCCATATTTCACTACAAGATAAGTCAACTTTGGCTGATCACTTACATCATAGCTATTTAGGTAGACAACTCTTGTCAATTACATCTCATGTAGACTCTTGGATAGTTGAGTGAACAACACTTGTTCTTGTCTATCTCATAGACTTAGCTCAACTCTTTGCCTCTAAGTCCTTAATCCTATTAAGATGACCTAGTTAAGTTCAACCCATAACAAGCAGTTCGGATATTACAATTATCCCGTCGCAGCTTGAAAGGATAAACATTGGCACCTTGCTTTGGCAAAACCTACCAAGTGTTGATCTAAGCAATGATGAGTGCTTATCATGGAAGGCAACACAAGAACTTAATATTTACATCAACATATTATGTTCATACATCATATGCATATAATCAACAAATCATATGTTGACGTTTAGTAAATTTGGAAAACAAAATTTACATGAGAACAATGATGTCCAATATTGAACATCGATGTTGTAAGAATCTGATTCTTCCCAACCACTTGGCTGTGCACAAGAACATCGATGTCCTGACTTGAACATCGATGTCCATTGGCCTCTGGAAGTCAAGAACATCGATGTCCTAACATCCACATCGATGTTCATGAGCCTCTGGAACTCCAAACTATTTGGCAGAGCTCAAGAACATCGATGTTTGTAAATTCTCAAAGTCCAAATTTTGGCAGTAGTTTTAAGCATCGATGTCCAACGTTTAAACATCGATGTTTGAGACTTCTGGAACTCAAGAACAATCTGACAGAATGCATGAACATCGATGTTGAAACCTGAAAATCGATGTTCAATCCTTTCTGCCAAGGCCACTCAACATGAGAACATCGATGTTCAGTGGTCTCGGCCAAGGCAAATCTTATTGTGAACATCGATGTTCATCTCATGAACATCGATGTCCTGGCCCTGCTGCACTAGAACGACAATTGTTCTATACACAAACCGACAATTGATTTTTCCGAGTCGAACTCTTCGACTTACTGCCAATAACACTTTGATTGATATCACATACCAATCAAGTTCTTGTTGTCAAAACACTTTTGACAAAACAACCTCAACATATATCACATATACAAAATGGAATTCAATATATCATGATCATGTTACATCATATATATATGCACAACAAACTCGGTTTAGAACTTCACAAGAGGCTCCGCTACCACTATTAGCTTCCGGGCATACAAAATTGACAATCAAATGCAAAGATATGCGCAGCGGAAAGCCCGAAAACTATGGAGGATCCAAGTGAAGCAACTAAACCGAACAACAAAAATTTCCGTACCTTGTATGGTTGAGGTCTTTCACCCAACTGTTGAGATGAACCAGTAAGAGCCGGACATAAATCTCGCCCCTCTACGGTATCCATACGAACTGTTGATGACTAGCCGGGAATCGTCTCACGATCTCCAACCTGAGCACTCCCGAACCGTGGTGCTAGCTACGGATTTCTGGGAGCTATGTGGTATTTCTTTCTTTCTAAAAGAATGGGTGTGTGTGTATGTGTTCTTGCCTAGTCTGAAAACTCAGAATTCAGAATGCAAGAGAGAGAGAGTGTAATCTGATTACTCAACCCAATTAGTGCATAGATTAAATAGATAAGGGACCACCATCAAACATGATTATGACCCCATTATCTTGTCTACCACTAAGCACTAATGGGATTACACATCACATGCAATCAGGTTTGGGTCAATAATTTTGACAATTGGTGAACCAAACCAGCCACGGTCCAACCACACCTGGTCGAACCATGGTCGAATCATGGTTCAACCATCCGTTTGATTCAACAGGAGGTTTGGCTCAATAATTCTGACAATTGGTGAACCAAACCAGCCACAGTCCAACCACACCTGGTCGAACCATGGTCGAATCATGGTTCAACCATCCGTTCGATTCAACAGTTCTATGTGTGTGACCCTGTAGGCACTAGTAACGTTTGACAGTAATCGTAAAATCTCATTTTACAATTATAAGCAAAGAGCGGCGTCTAGCAACACATCATTGGTACCCAAACGACAAGATCAGTACTGATTCAATATGCCTCGGAAACATGTCATCGTCCTTTCGTCCCATTATCAAGATTAAACACGAGACATGGAAAACATCAATCTCATATATGTTTAATCTTAGTTTCTTGATCCCCGAGTTAACTGTGTAAAACGGATACTCATGATATCACCATATCACATAATCCGAGCGTGGCCACGCATTTACAGTTCAACTCTATCAAGAGGCCCATCTGATAATATACCCGTTATATGGGTTGGACGAATCCCATCTTGATCAATCAAAACCCACTACACATTACGTCATATACCCAATGATTATCCTTACGTCCACTCAGTTACGAGTGACTAGGAATAATATCAAAGTATACGACTCATATGTTGGGAACCTTGATGATCTCAGGTCTAAGGACAATACATATAAGAACCACTAATGACAATCATATAACGTTCCATGTAGGATTCTTATGTGGCTCGGTCCAGTCCACAAGTTCTCTAACTTGTACCCGTATGTAGAATTCATATCTCATATAATTCTCAACATACGCTAGTCTTAATTTATTATTACAACCCATCCATAATAATAATCGACTAAGGACATTTAAGAATATATAATATTCTAGGGTTGTAAATATGTGCAAACGTTTATCTCATAAACATATTTATTGGAATAACCTTATTGTATATACATGACTGCAATCATCCATTGATTGCCTTTTGGGCATATTACTAACAACTTCAAGATCAATGAAAAAACACAAGAAATATAATAACATTTGATTCCCAAATGAAAATTATAAGGCCTATAAGAAAAATTACTAAACGACAGTAAGCTAATTCATTTTTTTTTTTGTTTTTCTTGGTAAAAAAGGAAAATCAGTTCCATCAAAATCTTAATTCATTGCTTGTCACGTAAGCTGCTCATTTCTCATTAA
>JAKUCV010006840.1:4234-14783 GCA_028386065.3 Turnera subulata | reverse complement strand
GGTAGGAAAAAGAGATGCTAAGTTGCAATTTTTCTTCAAGGAATATTTTAGTGGAGAAGAAAATTTTTTCAGTGGAAAGAAAAGAGATTCGGGGAGGAAATTTCAGTGCAGAATTTTGACTATGTGTAGGGAAATTTCTGAACCAGCAAAATGACTTAACTGCCCTTCTAACTCCTACTGTGACAAAAACTTACCCAGGAGCATAATTGTCTTTTCGCAACTTCCAGATTCGGAAAATTCCAACTCATCTCGGAAATTCCACAAAAATATCCGGAGTATGGAGTGAAGCTCGGAATTGAAATCCGACGCTCGGTTTTCCATAAATTAATTACCAAAGGTTATTTTTATTCGGTAAATTACTGTGTAAAGCTTTTACAATTCCGGTAAAAACATAAATTTTACCCGGGTCGTTACAAGCAATGATATGCTTTTCTAATATTTATGTTCATTTATATTTCTTTTCTTAAGCCTTTTTATTTTTTATGTGTAACTTTCATTTATATTTTTTGCCTTTTTCTTTTCTCTAAATTCATCATTATAAGTTTTTTAAGTTAGTGTATAATTTTATAAACGATTTTTTTTTTCATTCCTTTGACATTTATATTAAATATAATTTTTTTGTCTATAATCAAATTTCAATAAATTTTTTTATTTTTTTAATTAAATAATTAATTGATTTTTTAACAATGTTTTGTAAATATGTCATTCTAATCTTTATGTTAATTCTCCTATTATTTTATTTTCTTATAAATGTTATTGATTTCATTACTTAAAGTAGCCTGATATTTTATTTAAATTTAGAACATTAGGATTACCATGTGAACATAAATATTAAAGTTACTTCTTTTATTCGAAATCTTTATGATTCATATGAAATCTATATTTATCTACAAAATGACCAATCGTTTTCCTATTGAGTTGTATTGAATTCATATCATTCACCCTTTTTATAAAAATTTTATATTTTTAATTTTTTTAACAACAACATAATATTTTTCAAATTTTTTATATTAATTATTTCCCTATTATTTTTTCCTTTTTTCTTACTTATTAGTCATTTATATGTTAAATTAGAATTTCTTACTAATCTAAATATTTTTTAAATTGTTCAGAATTTATATAAATTATATAATTTTTTTACAATCATAATTTAATAATCTATTTTTATCATTCACTTGTATTTTTCCTTTTAGTTTGTAGTATTCAAATTTTAATAGAAAATATTAATATTAATTAATTTGTCATGATTTTTATATAGTGATATGCTTTTCAAAAATTTGTGTTGATTTATATTTTTTTCTTAAGCCTTTTTATTTTTTTACGTGTGAATTTTATATATTTTAAATAATTAAATCAATATAATATTTTTCTCAAAAATTTAGAAAGTCTTTATATGCCGATGTTAGATAAAATTAAATAATATCTTTACTTGCTACCAAATGATATGTTTGTTATTGTATAATTCTCTAATTGGTGATATTCAACTTGTATCATAAAAATTTTATATGAATGGTTTTTAATTCAATATGATAAATGAATTTTCTAAAAAAAATATGATAATTCTCTTATAATTATGTATAATTCTTTAATCTATTTTCTTCATCTTTTAATGAGCCATGACATGCTTTTCAAAAATTTTTAGATTGTTGCCCATATGTGTATCTTAAACACATTAGAAAAAGATGTCTAATTTTAGTTTTTCTATAACTTTAATCTTTTTTTTTTCTCTTCACTGCACTGCACATCAACAAATCGGCATCGTGATGTACAGTTGACCAAAGTGCGGGTTGACCGCGCCTAGGCCCAAATCGGTGCCATTTTGCACCCGGCAGATTTTGCCCCAATCCTTTCTTTTTCTTCTTTTTCTCTTTTTTTCTACTCCTTTCTTATTCACGCACCCGCACTCTCTTTCTCTCTCACTTCTTCTCGCCGCCACCAGCCTTCATCTTCTTCTTTTCCTCCTCAAGCCACCGCCATCCATCTGTCTCTCATCTCAGTCGCCACTGCCAAGGAAGAAAGGAGGCGCAGGGCTTGGTTCAAGTTCTGGCGAAGGAGGAGTCGTTGACCATCCTCAACCTAATTTACTTTTTTTTTCCTGATTATAACCCTTTGGTTACCCATTTAGTGATGAGAAAATTGTAGGCTCATGGGATTTGTAATTTTCGATTTTGTAGGTACTCAACTGGATTGGGAATTACTGGTGGTAGTGCATTGATCTATGAGTTCTATTCGAGTGTGAAGTTCCCAACCCTATTCATCTGACAGCGGATACGGGATTCAGGGATGGAGAGGGTACCATTAAGGCTTATGTTTCTGTTAATTTATCTCTTGGAGACCGTACATTGGCTGGCACAGTTTCAAGAATTTCCTCTTGATCTTCCCATGGTTGAAGCTGAGCGAGTTGGATGTAAGTATAGGGCACAAAATGTTTTGATGAATTGGATTCTCTCGCTCCATTTTCTTCCCCATTCTTGCGCCAGTCTCATGCTTGCATGCTTTCTGTTTGGACGATACATTGGTTTAGAAAGTCGCATTGTTTGGGATAGCAATTGCCTAGACTAAGTGTTTATTTTCTGTTTTGGATGACCTGCACACATACTTTTCCTTTTAAATTTTGTCAGTTCCACTCTATTTGAGAGTCCTTAGGTAGTTAACTCAAAGGGAGTCCTTAGGTAGTTAACTCAAAGTATCCTGTTATTGCTATATCTCTCCTTTTGTGGAGCTCCTGGACCTGTCACTTTCGGTGAGTGATGATCAACCTTTTGATGGGGATTATTTCTGGGTTAAATTGTCATTTAGCTTGATTGGCTTTTGATTTAGTGAAGATGGTGTATCTCATGGCTGAAAATATATGTTGTTTCTTTGTATTATGCATTATGTCTATGCCACTTTTGAGGTCCATTGTTTAACCTTTTTTTGTTACTGTGCAGGTCTCTACTCTCTCCAGGGACTTCCTCAACAAACAGAATAACCTCACATATAAATGCAAAAGCATGGTAACACATTATTACAACTACGAATATATGATTATGTTTTTCCTGTTAACACATGAATATATACACTTTTGTCCGAAGTGTATATGCTCTTATGTTTGGCTTTTATGTTGGTAACATTATTTGTGGGACTACCATGCTGCACTGTTATTAAATTCCAGTTCTGAAATATTGAAGTAAGCGAAGCAAAAGTATCAACTTGACTTTTGGGTTGTGGCCGGCTATGGGATTCTTTATATTTTCAGGATCGAGTCATTTTCCTTTCTAACTGATATTACAGCACACAGTTTCATGAAAGAAATTGGCCTGTTCGTTGTGTGATTAACTCAGTGTAGCAAAGTGAGCATAACTTTTCTGTACTTCCAATTTTAAATGATCCAGTCTCATCTGTTGAGGCTACTGAATAAAACCTCATATATATTTTTTTTGTGTATAATAATAACAATCAATAACTATTTATGTAATTACCTTGTAGTCCCAATCTTTTCTGGCTTCATTTTCAATTTATATCTTCATTTCTTCCAAATCATATACCTGGTAATTACCTGAGGATGAGCAAATCAAAGAAAAAAAATCACAAAATCAATCTCAAAAGACTGTAGGTTCTGTGCCCACCTCATTTATTAGTCTTTGTTGCCTAAAACTATAGGATCTCAAAAGACTGTAGGTTCTGAATGCCTAAAACTAACCAGCATCCACATTTTTTAAAAAATTATATGGAGGAGTTTTCAAAACTTGCCTTACAATCCTCCTAGATTTTATGCCTTGATGGTGCGATGCTTTACTGTTTTCTCTGATTATTTTGCTTAGGTAATCCTTATTTTGATAAACAGAAATCACAAAACCGCAGTGGAAGGTCACAAAAGTCAGCAGAAGCAAAATGAAATTGCAGCAGCTAGGATACAAAATAAAAACTCAAAAGACGGTGCACAACAAAAGCAGAGCTTACCGTAAAATCCTAGGGTGCGTTTGGGAGCTGTCTTGTGTTTTTAGTTCTTAAGAACTGTTTTGAAGATTAAGAAGTGAGAACTGTTTTGAGAGTATTTGAAATACTGAAAATCCATTTGGATACATTGTACTTAAAGACAGTTCTCAAAGAATTAAAAATACAGAACTTGTTTGGCAAGAATATATGTAAAAACTGTTTCTAAATTTTAATAAAATATTTAAATTATTTATAAGAGTTTTACAATTAAATCACAATCACATAATTTATTAATCATTTAATTTTAAATACAATGTATCAATATTTATATTAATAAATTATGTTGAATATTGAAATTATTTTTACATATTGTAATAGATTACTTAATATTGCATAATTTAATTGAATTTAATATTATAAGATTCACATAATATTATTTGTACATTACCCTTTAATAATATCATAACATTTACACATGAAATGCAACTGTCCCAAATGTCATATTCCATTATACCATAATAATTGTGTGGAACGAATTTATACAGACCATTCGTGTGACTCAAATTAGATACATTTCTTATAAGGCAGCATCATATGAGATGAAAGTATAAGCAAAAGATAATTTGCACAATTGATAAAATTATCATAGTTGCCAAAAAAAATATTAATCACATCACTAATGGCTGGGCACTAGCCTCAAAACTTATACAAAATCATACACAGAAAACAAAGCACTAAATCAACAATATACACTGAAAAGCAAGAGAACAAAGCATCAAATTTACTCAAAATTTCAAATTATAAATTAGGGTTTTTCCCCCAAATTTGTAAAACACATTACCTGGTTGTTTCTCTGGAAATAATAGTGTATAATAGTAATTGAGGAGAATTTTGAAGCTAATGATGGTGGCTGTTGAGAATTATAGAGTGACTGTGAGTGGTTGATCAAACTGAATGTGTAAATCAAGGAGGACACAAGAGAGGAGCAGCGCAACCCAAAGAGAGAAAGCGAAGAGCAACCCTGAGAAAGAAAGCCAACGGACAGTGGAAAAATAGAGGAAAATAATATTTATATCATCTTGGTGTTTCTTTAATTACGGGAATGCCATTAATGAAATGGCTTCTAAATATTTACGAAGTTGCCACCGCGAGTTTTCACCGGAGCTTGAAAACAACTTTTTTTAGTTTTCAGTTTTCACTTCTCAAAACACCCTTTTTTAGGAACTTTTTTGTCAAAACAATTGAATTTTTTCCTTCCAAACAAGTTTTTGAGATTTTCAAAACTCTGAATACTGAAAACTTGTACTGAGAACAGGTTTCTAAACAGACCCCTACTTGCTTGGCTATTTGGTTTGATTGTTTTGCTGAGGTCAGTATTGCTTTATGTCTTTTTGCTTCTCTCTGAATCGGAACTGACCAACATATGGTACTCTTCCTTATATAGTACCAAAAAATCATTGCAATCATAAATAACCTGACCTTTAGGTTGGTAGAAGCATGTATATAATTAAATTTAGGCAAGGTTGAATGCGACTCTTACTTTTCCTGAGGTTCAATGTATTTTCAGTTTCCATTCTAATTCCCCCTTCCTGATTGATATTGCAAGCATTAACCCACTTTCATTTAAAATGGTCAGGTAGAAAGGCAACAATATTAAAGAGCTGTGGGCAAAGAATTCAAAGCTAGAGGTAACTGAAGGGACTCACAAGGGAAAAAGATGCTGAAAAAAAATAATAATTATGATGTCAACTGTGCTGCAAAATTGGAAAGGAGACTCACCCAAGGATTCCAATGATGCTTTCCCTATTTGATTGCACAGGAATTTTAACTTTTGTAATCATCTCTTTTATCCCAAAGTTGCTGTCATATATGTTCAATTTTAGTAGTTCTTGTTGCTTTCCCTATTGAGTTTTGAATTTTTTATTTTCTGTAATCACCTCTTTACTGCCAAGGATGTTGTTTTTTCAATTGTATTTTAGTATATGTTACATAAATTGGGTTGCAGCTTTGAAACGGATGAATCTTCTTAATGTTGGGCAACATTAAGAACATTACTAATCACAAAGCACCGATTGCTGCCACATGTAAGCTCCACAATAACCAGGTATCCTCATCAAATTGAGGTCTCTGCTTTAATATAATATAATAGATTGGAATACCTAATTAATGTGTTTCCTAAACGTCCATGGGTGAATTGATTTAAAAAAAATGGCAGAAATAGTTTACTAACAAAGTTTTTACAAGCAAAGTTAATGTGTATGAAGGATAATTTATAGATCATAATTTATAATTTATAAAAAGTTAATTTGATTTACTAAAAAAATCAATTTTTATAACTTTATTATATTTATTATAAGGATAGGAGTATTTTTAATTCCATTTAAGCTACTGGTATGTCTTTTATTGTTCCGTAGTAGAAATTTTTGAAAGGTGAAAGAGTTTCGGGTTAGATTTTTTTTTTTATTGAGAAACGGAAGATATTCGTTCCAATATCAGAAAGTACATTGCGCCACAGAGGAATCCTCTTTGATAGTGAATCCAGATGCCATTCTGTTTGCAGCATTTTGAAACTTCTTCCCGCCTCCACCACAAGTTCTCCAGGTCCCAACGCTGCAAATAGTGGGGTGTACTTTGGGTCAGGCCGGCTTCCTGTGGTTCTCTCTATGGCCTTCAATTTCTGACAATCCCCAAAACAAATCCTCTTGGCTTATAATTGGCTCAGCTTGGTCTATTTGGTTATCACGAAATGAGCTCATTTTCAATCACAAAGAGCCACATTGGGACAGACTGTTTGACCTTATAATTGTCAAAGTAATGTGGTGGATTAAAAGCTTAGAACCAAGCTTCCCATATTCCTGTAGACTGGTCATCTCAAATGCCTCTTGCATAAAATATTGGAGAGGAGTCACTAGAAAACATCTGTAATCCCTACACATATCTTAGGGAAAAGATCTGTGATCTCCGTTTGAGCCTTCCTAATCCCTTTTACTATCATGTAAGAGTTTCCCCCTTATGCGCTACTTAGTCCCTAATTGACTTGTCTTCAAATTTCTTTGTAACTCTTTACTTTTAATCAATCAATATATTCAAAACTATTAAAAGCTATGAAGGATTTTATCTCCAAGTAGCATCCCAATGAGAACTTGCAATACTTCTTTAGAGGCATATGCACATTTTTGATCCGGTTCGACCTAACCTGAAGAACATTCTTGCATTTCCCATTCGTCTCTATGAGGCACACAACAATAGACACAATAGACACCAAAGCCTCAAGACTTCAATTAATTCTAACACTAAGTAGATTGGGTCAAAATTTCCTCCAACCATCATGAGTCCAAGGTAGATATACTTCTCAAAGCTATAGATCTCAACTCATATATTGTGGCAAAGAACAAAAGACTCATATAGAAGAGTAAAAGAACTACCCAAAAATATTGCACCCTAATGACAACGGAAAACCTACAATTTATTTATAGTTAGGGAGGTGGAGGAAAAAAATAAAAAGAAACCTGGGGCTTACCACCTGATTAGGTATCGGGTGGCAACCCCTGCCTGGAGAAAACCAAAAATGTTTTAGGTTATCAGAGAGAGGATGCGCCGTAGAGAGGTGCAGCTTAGCGAAATAAGGATCCCTGGTGAGCAAGTGGCACCATGATTTGCATACGAGCTACCAACAATGTTCTTAATCAGAAGTCTGCCAAAGTATGTTGGTATTGGCTAATGATAGGATATGTGTTATCGAGACTGTGATAGCCTTGTATACCTTAGCTGTAAATGTGATAAGAGCTATCATAGTATCAGATCACTAGAGTGTGTTTATCATCTATGTATTACATTCCTTGTATGATACAAATTACACATCAATATAATGGACGAGGGCAGACACTATTAGGTGTGGAAAAAATTATTACTCTTTCTACTGCACCCTTCATTTAGCGGAGCCCTAGGAGCCTTTGATGGCCACAGATCCAAAAGAGATTGAATCTCAGTCATCTCAAATCTCTTCCTCGGCATCTCAAACACCCTCTTCCTCCTTTTCTACTGAGTCTAGTGGTGTCAAAATGGCCGCAGTCGAACCTACAACTCAACCTTTAACCCAGGTTCACCATCATATCACTATCAAATTGGATGAAACCAACTATGTCTTTTAGCGTGCTTAGATGGAGCCCTTCCTGCTTGGTTTAGGAGTTATTGGCTATGTTGATGGGTCTTTCCCCTGTCCTTCCCCTTTCCTTGTGCCGGTTGATGTTGCACCACCTCAGCCTATTCCAGAGTATACTAAGTGGATTTAGCAAGATAATCTCATCCTCTCTGGGATTTTGTCTTAAGTCACCAACGATGTTTTTGCCACTGTTGTGAGCAAAAAGACCTCTCGGGCTGCTTGGTTGGCTCTTGAGGAATCTCTGGCTTCAGCCAACAACACTCGTGTCATGGCACTCACCATTGCTCTGCAACGACTGGAGCAGCAACCAACTGAGTCTGCTCTCCATTTTCTTAATCGCGCTAAGCGCCTTGCTGATGAAATGGCAGCTTCAGGGAAGACACTTGAACCTAATGACTTTGATGTTTATGTTTTTCGTGGTCTTCGAGCTGAGTTTAAACCTTTGACTTCTTCTCTTCAAACACGTCTTGAACCTGTTAAGTTTTCAGAATAACAAAGCTTGCTAACGAGTCACGAATTTATCTATGAAGATTCAGTTAAGGGTCTCAATTTGGACCCTGTTGCTTCTGTTGCTGAGACGGTGCCTACACTTGCACCAGTGCCTTCCGCCAATTATGTTCAGCGTGCAGGTTCTAGTGATGCTGGTTCAAATCGTGGCAGTCGCACTGGTAATCGCGGCCGTGGAGGAAGGAATTGTGGCGGTCGAGGCCGTGGAGGCTATGATTCACGACCTGGTTGGAATCCTAATTTTTATTCTAACAACAAGCCTCGTTGTCAGATTTGTGGGCGCATCGGCCACACAGCCCAAAAGTGTTATAATCGATACAGTCAGCCTAACGCTAATACTGCGCACTCTGTTCCACCAACACCTGCGCCATATGCACCTACTACTTGGTTTCCTAACACTGGGGCAAGTCACCATGTATCCCCAGATTCTCCACAGTTTACACACTATGCGGATTACCATGGTGCTGATTGGTTGCAAGTTGGTAATGGAGCACAACTGAACATCACGGGTATTGGTTCTAAATTTCTGCCAACAAACTTTAAACAATTACGACTTCTTGATGTTTTACATGTCCCTTCCATTACCAAGTCCATGCTTTCTATTCAAAAATTTACTAGAGATAATCAAGTCTATTTTGAGTTTTATCCTGACCATTTTTCCATTAAGGATCAGGCTACCTGGACAACGATACTTACAGGTCCGAGCATTGATGGGAAGTACCATCTCCCTCTTGAAACCATCCTGCACCAGTTTGAGGCTTTTTCAGCAGTTCAAGTCGAGGCGTTGGTGTGGTATAGGCGGCTTGGGCATCCTCATCAAAAAGCTCAACAACGCATTATATCCACCCATTCTCTTCCAGTTATTCGGTCTAGTTCCATATCTTCTTGTGTCCATTGTCCTTTAGGCAAGACGAGCAGGCAGCATCTTCCCATTAGTAATAATACTGCCAGTCATCCTTTAGAATTAGTCTACAATGATGTTTGGGGGCCTTCTCCTACATCTAGCAGTGATGGTCATTTTTATTATGTTCTTTTCTTAGATGACTTTAGCAAATTTCTTTGATGTTTTCCGATTACAAATAAATCGGATGTGTTTCATGTTTTTCAATATTTTCAACAACGTATGGAACGACAGTTTAATACCAAGATAAAATCTGTTAAAACAGACTGGGGAAGAGAGTATAGGAAGCTAAACAAATATTTTTCTAACATTGGTATCATTCATCGCGTCATGTGTCCTCATACACATGAACAACAGGGTGCCATTGAACGACGGCATCGGCACATAGTGGAAACAGGCTTAACCCTAATGGCTGTTTGTGTAATATGCCCAAAAGCCAATCATGGATGTTTATTTGTAGTCATGTATACGCATTAAGGTTATTCCAATAAGTATCGTTTATGAGATAAACGCTTGCACATACTTATAACCCTAGAATATTTCATATTCTTAAATTGTCCCTAGTCGATTATTATTATGGATGGGTTGTAATAATAAATTAAGACTAGTGTATGTTGAGAATTGCATTTGTGATATGAATTCTATATACGGGTACAAGTTAGAGAACTTGTGGACTGGACCGACCCACATAAGAACGCTACATGGAACGTTATATGTTTGTCGATAGCGGTTCTTATATGTATTTTCCTTAGACCTGTGATCATCAGGCTTCCCAACATATGAGTCGTATACTTTGATATTACTCTTGGCTATTTCGTAATTGAGTAGACTTAGTGCAATCATTGGGTATATGATAAATGTGTAGTGGGTTTTGTATGATCTAGAGGGGATTCGTCCAACCCATATAACGGGTATATTATCGGATGGTTTCTTGATAGAGTTGAACCGTAAATGCATGGCCATGCTCGGATTATGATATGTGATATCACTCGTATCCGTTTTACACGGTTAACTCGAGGATCAAGAAACCGAGATTAAACATATGCGAGATTGACATATTC
>JAKUCV010006839.1:0-75224 GCA_028386065.3 Turnera subulata | reverse complement strand
GCTCCTACTACATAAATCAAGATAATTATGAGTAGGCCAAGATCCATATTTCACTACAAGATAAGTCAGCTTTGGCTGATCACTTATATCATAGTTATTTAGGTAGACAACTCTTGTCAATTACATCTCATGTAACTCTTGGATAGTTGAGTGAACAACACTTGTTCTTGTCTATCTCATAGACTTAGCTCAACTCCTTACCTCTAAGTCCTCAGTCCTATTGAGATGACCTAGTTAAGTTCAACCCATAATAAGCAGTTCGAAAATTACAATTATCCCGTCGCACCTTGCTAGGATAAATATTGGCACCTTGCTTTGGCAAAACCTACCAAGTATTGATCTAAGCAATGATGAGTGCTTATCATGGAAGGCAACACAAGAGGAACTTAATATTTACATCAACATATATTGATGTTTTGTAAAATTGGAAGCCAAAAATACATAAGAACATCGATGTCGTGAGAATCTGATTCTCCCAACTACTTGGCAGTGTTCAAGAACATCGATGTTTAACTCTTGAACATCGATGTTTAACTTGTGATCAAAGACTGACTAGCTCCTCGATCTAGGAAATTTCTTGTGGTGAATAGTGCCCGAACAAGAAGTGAATTGAACTGATTCGATAATTCCCAGGAAAGATGGCGTAGCCGATCTCCTAAGACAGAATTATTATTCCAAGATAAATCCCAGCCTCCCAGACAGGACTCTCTTGCACAGTGTATTAATTCACAACCTTGCACCTGACAAAGGACGACAGTCGTACTAGAACGACAATCGATCTATACGAAAACCGACAATCGATTTTTCTTTTCGAACTCATTCGACTTACTGCCAAAAATACCTTGATTGATATCACATACCAATCAAGTACTTGTTATCAAACATTTTTGACAAAAACAAACCTCAACATATATCACACATACAAAAACGAATTCAACATATCATGAACATGCTACATCACATACAGCATATCATATATATCAATATGAGCATATCATACATATGCACAACAAATTCGGTTTAGTGTTTCACAAGAGGCTCCGCTACCACTGTTAGTAACCGGGCATGCAAACTTGACAATCAAAACGTAGCGGAAAGACCCGGTACTCATGGAGGATCCAAGTGAAGCTAACTAAACCGAATAACAATTTTTCGTACCTTGCTTGGTTGAGGTCTTTCACCCAACTGTAGTGTAGAATCAGCAAGAACCCGACAAGAAATCCGGCTCCTCTACGGTATCCACACGAACCGTTGATGACTGCTAGCAACCGTCATACGATCACTAGCCCGAGCACTCCCGAACCGTAGTGCTAGCTGCAGAATTTTCGAGAGCTAGAAACTAGTGTTTATATGTGCTTCTTTCTTTGTCAAAGAATGAAGTGTGTAATCTAAATTGTGTGTGAATGTTGTGTGTGTTGATAATCTGATTATCAAGCCCTATTTATACACACAGTTAATGCATAGATTAATGAGACAATGGCCAACAACATCATGCATTAACCATCATGATTATACTTTAAGCCTAATCATGTCTCCACTATGTCTTAATGCTCCACTAAGCATTAATGGATGCTCCACTAAGCATTAATAGGATTACACATCATATGACATTAATTTTGGTTCAATAATTATGATAATTAGTGAACCGAATCAACCCAAAACGACTCGTTCCAACTATGGTCCAACCAAGGTTCAACAACCAAGGTTCAACTATGGTCCATCTGGTCGAACCACGGTCTAACCATGGTTCAACCACCAGTTCGAATCAACAGTTCTAAGTGTGTGACCCTGTAGGCACTTGTAACGTTTGACAATAATTGTAAAATCTCATTTTACAATTATAAACAATGACCGGTGTCTAGCAACACATCATTGCTACCCAAACGACAAGATCAGTACTGAGCACTAGGCACAAATGGGATTACACATCACAAGCAATCAGGTTTGGCTCAATAATTCTGACAATTATTGTATCAAACCAGCCCAAAACGACCACGGTCCAACCAGGGTCCAACCACTTGCTCGAATCAACGATTCTAAGTGTGTGACCCTGTAGGCACTTGTAACGTCCGGCAATAATTGTAAACTCATTTACAATTATAAGCAAAGAGCGGCATCTAGCAACACATCATTGCTACCCGAACGACAAGATCAGTACTGATTCAATTTGCCTCGGAAACATGTCATTGTCCCTTCGTCCCATTATCAAGATCAAACACGAGATATGGAATATGTCATTCTCGCATATGTTTAATCTCGGTTTCTTGATCCTCGAGCTAACTGTGTAAAACGGATACTAATGATATCACCATAACATAATCCGAGCACGGCCGTGCATTTTCAGTTCAACTCTATCAAGAAACCATCCGATAATATACCCGTTATATGGGTTGGACAAATCCCCTCTGGATCATACAAAACCCACTAAACATTTATCATATACCCAATGATTACACGAAGTCTACTAATTTACGAAATAGCCAAGAGTAATATCAAAGTATACGACTCATATGTTGGGAACCTTGATGATCACAGGTCTAAGGACAATACATAAAAGAACCGCTAATGAAAATCATATAACGTTCCATGTAGCGTTCTTATGTGGGTCGGTCCAGTCTATAAGTTCTCTAACTTGTACCCGTATGTAGAATTCATATCAGATATAATTCTCAACATACGCTAGTCTTAATTTATTATTACAACCCATCCATAATAATAATCGACTAGAGACATTTAAGAATATATAAATATTCTAGGATTATAAATATGTGCAAGCGTTTATCTCATAAACAATATTTATTAATCAAATGCAGCGGAAAAACCCAGAAACCATGGAGGATCCAAGTGAAAGTAACTAAACCGAATAACAATTTTTGCGTACCTGAATCGGTTGAGATTTTTCACTCAACTGTTGTGCCGAATCAGCTAGAGCCGGAAAGAAATCCCGCCCCACTACGGTATCCACACGAACCGTTGATCTCTGGTCAGAAAATATCTCATGATCTCCAACCCGAGCACTCCCGAACCATTGTGCTAGCTACGGATTTCTGGGAGCTATGTGGTGTTTCTTTCATTCTGAAAGAATGGGTGTGTAATCTGAATTGTGTGTGAATGTTGTGTGTGTTGATAATCTGATCATCAAGCCCTATTTATACACACAATTAATACATAGATTAATGAGACAATGGCCAACATCATCATGCATTAACCATCATGATTATACTTTAAAGTCTAATCATGTCTCCACTATGTCTAAATGCTCCACTAAGCATTAACGGATGCTCCACTAAGCATTAATGGGATTACACATCATATGGCATTAATTTTGGTTCAATAATTCTGATAATTAGTGAACCAAATCAGCCCAAAACGACCCGGTCCAACCACAGTCCAACCAAGGTTCAACCATGGTCCACCCACTTGGTCGAACCACGGTCCAATCATGGATCAACCACCTGCTCGAATCAACAGTTCTAAGTGTGTGACCCTGTAGGCACTTGTACCGATTCAATATATCATGAACATGCTACATCACATACAGCATATCATATATATCAATTTGAACATATCATACATATGCACAACAAATTCGGTTTGTGTATGGAACGATTGTCGTTCTAGCACATCACTGCTAGAACATCGATGTTCATCAGAAGAACATCGATGTTATCATGGGTTTAGCCTTGGCCGAGCCTACTGAACATCGATGTTGTGTGACAAAATATTGATGTTCTATGAAGGTTGGCCTTGGCAGATTCCCATGAACATCGATGTTCAAGATTGAACATCGATGTCCAAGAGTTCTACCGAATTGATTTGAGATTCCAGAATTCTTAAACATCGATGTTTATGTCGAAAGATCAATGTTCTTGAGTTCTAGAACCTCAAACATCGATTTTTAAATGTTATACATCGATGTTTAAAACTACTGACAAGTTTTTGGACCTTCGAAACCTTCCAACATCGATGTTCAAGAACCAAACATCGATGTTCTTGAGCTCTGCCAAATAGTTTGGAGCTCCAGAGCCTCAGAACATCGATGTTCAGATCAAGACATCGATGTTCTTGAGTTCTAAAGGCCATTAGACATCGATGTTCAAGCTAGGACATCACTGTTCATGAGTAATGCCAAGTGGTTGGCGAGAATCAGATTCTCACAACATCGATGTTCACTGTTAGACATCGATGTTCTCATGTAATTTTGGCTTCCAAATTTACAAACATCAATATATGATTCATCAAGAACATGCATGTAATGTATTGGAATAATATGTTGATGAAAATATTAAGTTCTTCTTGTGTTGCCTTCCATGATAAGCACTCATCATTGCTTAGATCAACACTTGGTAGGTTTTGCCAAAGCAAGGTGCCAATGTTTATCCTAGCAAGGTGCAACGCGATAATTGTAATATCAGAACTGCTTATTATGGTGTTGAACTTAACTAGGTCTTCTTAATAGGATTAAGGACTTAGAGGCAAGGAGTTGAGCTAAGTCTATGAGATAGACAAGAACAAGTGTTGTTCACTCAACTATCCAAGAGTTACATGAGATGTAATTGACAAGAGTTGTCTACCTAAATAACGGGTTGTCTACCTAAATAACTATGAAGTAAGCGATCAGCCAAAGCTGACTTATTTAGTAGTGAAATATGGATCTTGGCCTACTTATATGATTATCGTGATTTATATAGTAGGAGCATCATTTAATAGAATTCCATGTTAAATGATTTTGTATGTATAACTCTTATTTGTGAGAGTTGATCATTGTTGTAGAATTTCCATGGCACAAAACACTAGCACAATGTCACCGCTATCTGTCCTTGAGAAGGAACAGTTGAATGGGGATAACTTCCTAAAATGGTATCGCAATTTGAGGATAGTCCTCAAATAAGAAAAGAAGTTGTATGTCCTCGAAGGGCCTGTTCCGAATGAACCGGCGCCTAGTGCTCCAAGGGCAGAAAAGGATGCTTACAAGAAGCACCTTGATGATGCATTAGATCCAGCATGCCTTATGCTTGTTAACATGGACTCTGAGCTTCAGAAGCAACATGAGAACTTGGGTGCATTCGATATGATCGAACATCTGAAAATATTTTTGAAAAGAAAGCAAGGCAAGAGAGGTATGAGACCTCTAAGGCATTGTTCCAATGCAAGATGGCTGAGTCATCACCGGTGAGACCTCATGTGCTCAAAATGATTGGATACATTGAGAGCCTTGAGGGTTTAGGTTTTCCTTTGCAAAAGGAGTTGGCTGTTGATCTAGTCCTACAATCGTTGCCGGATAGTTACAGCCAATTTGTCATGAATTTCAATATGAATCATCCTGACAAATCTTTGTCTGAGTTGCTTAACATGTTAGGAATAGCAACAAATGAAGGCAAACAAATCCAACAATAATTTGATAGTTGGAAAAGGCAAAGGAAAGGGTAAAGCCAAGATTTACAAGAAGAAGAAATGTGCCAAAAAGTTTGGTGCATGTGCATCTTCTTGTTCCCATGTGCTGAAACCCAATGGTGGTATTGCAAAGGAAGGACAATGTTTCCATTGCAACAAACCTGGCCATTGGAAATGTAACTGCCTTGTTTACCTTGAAGAGGTGAAGAAGAACAAGGGAAGTAAGACTTCAACTTCAGGTATCGTCGTTATAGAAGCTAATATCTCTATCTCTGCATCATGGGTATTAGATACCGGATATGGTTCTCAAATTTGTGTAAATATGCAGGAATTGAGAAAGAGTAGGAGATTGGAAAAGGGTGAGATTTACCTACGCGTGGGAAATGGAGCAAGAGTTGCTACATTAGCCGTAGGAACTTACTATCTTACTTTACCGAGTGGTTTGGTTTTAGAACTGGACAATTGTTATTATGTACCGACCATAAGCAGGAATTTGATTTCTGTGTCTTGTCTTGACAAGAAACGTTTTTCATTTGTAATAAAGGACAATTGTTGTTCTATTTATTTCAATGATGTTTATTATGGTGGTGCGTATTTAAGCAATGGTTTGTATGTTCTTAAGCTAGAAACCGTAATCCATAACGTTAATACGAAGAAGGGTAGAATGAACGATTCTAATGAAACCTATCTCGGGCATTGTCGATTGGGCCATATAAACGAGACTCGTATATCTAAACTCCATAAAGATGGACTTTTAGACTCATTTGATTTTGAATCATTTGAGACATGTGAGTCATGTTTGTAGGCAAGATGACGAAGGCTCCTTTTACCGGTAAAGGTGAAAGAGCTTCGGACTTGTTAGGTCCTATACATAGTGATGTATGTGGACTGATGTCGACACAAGCTAGAGGTGGATTCCAACACTTCATTACATTTACTGACGATTTCAGTAGGTATGGCTATGTGTATCTAATGAGACACAGGTCAGAATCCTTTGAAAAGTTCAAAGAATTCAAGAATGAAGTACAGAATCAACTCGGCAAGAGCATTAAAATGCTTTGATCAGATCGAGGAGGTGAATACATAGGCCGAGAATTTCTTGATCATCTAAAGGAGTGTGGTATAGTATCACAGCTCACTCAACTGGGTACGCCTCAATGGAATGGTGTATCCGAAAGGAGGAATAGAACCTTGTTAGACATGGTTCGTTCGATGATGAGTCAAGCTGACCTTCCTTCTTCATTTTGGGGACATGCATTATTGAGTGCTGCATTTACACTTAACCGTGTTCCATCTAAATCCGTCGAAAAGACACCATATGAGATATGGACTGGGAGGCGTGCCAATTTGTTTTTTATGAGAATTTGGGGTTGCGAGGCTTACGTGAGACATGAAGCATCAGATAAACTTGGCCCTAAATCCGACACGTCCCTTTTTGTAGGATATCCTAAGGAAACTAAAGGGTATTATTTCTACAATCCCACCGAGCACAAAGTGTTTGTTGCTCGGACTGCTATTTTTCTAGAAAGAGAATTTGTTTCTAGAAGAATCTGTGGGAGGAAAATAGAATTCGAAGATGTTCGATATATTGAGGCTGAGATGGAACAAGGACAGGAACCACAAGATGTTGTGGATGAGAATCCTGTGCTTGTAGCACATAGACCGCATAGGTCGGATAGGATTCGGCATGAGCCTAAGAGATATGGATTTCTTATGACTCATACTGGAGACGTGATGCTCATAGAAGAGGATGATCCCTCTTCCTATCAGCAGGCTATTACGGGTCCGGACTCTAAGAAGTGGTTGGAAGCCATGAATTTGGAAATGGAATCCATGCATCAAAACAAGGTACGGACCTTGGTTGATCCACCTAAAGGGGTAAAACCCATAGGGTGCAAGTGGGTCTTTAAGAAAAAGACCGACATGGATGGTAATGTGATTACCTATAAGGGACGATTGGTGGCGAAAGGTTTCAAGCAAGTTCATGGTATTGACTATGATGAAACTTTCTCACCAGTTGCCACGGTTAAATTCATCCGGAGTCTATTGGCTATAGCGGCATACTATGATTATGAGATATGGCAAATGGATGTCAAAACCACTTTCCTTAACGTAAATCTTTTAGAGGATGTGTACTTGACACAACCTGAAGGTTTTGTCGATCCAGAGAATGCCAATATGGTATGCAAGTTGTAGAGATCCATTTATGGGTTAAAGCAAGCTTCTAGGAGTTGGAATCTTCGTTTTAATGAAGTGAGCAAAGAGTTTGGTTGCGGGACCGCCGTGCTACCTCTGCGTAGCGGCTTATATTGCATATGATGCATTGTTATTGTATATGAGATATATAATTTGTGAATTACATGCATGACATGTATGGATACAATTGTTGACAAGTTTTCATCATTGCTTAGGTCAATATTTGGTAGGTTTTGCCAAAGCAGTGTGCCAATTTTTATCCTAGCAAGATGTGATGGCATAATTGTTATCCATGGAAACAATTGTTAATATAAATATTAAGTTCTTAGTTGCCTTCCATGATAAGCACTCATCATTGCTTAGATCAACATTAGGTAGGTTTTGCCAAAGCAAGGTGCCTATGTTTATCCTAGCAAGGTGCGACTGGATAATTGTAATATCTGAACTGCTTACTGTGGGTTTGGACTTAACTAGGTCATCTTAATAGGATTAAGGACTTAGAGGCAAGGAGTTGAGTAATGTTTATGAGATAGACAAGAACAAGTGTTGTTCGCTCAACTATCCAAGAGTTACATGAGATGTAATTGACAAGAGTTGTCTACCTAAATAGCTATGATGTAGGCGATCAGCCAAAGCTGACTTATATTGTAGTGAAATATGGATCTTGGCCTACTCATGATTATTTTGTTTTCATAGTAGGAGCATCATTTAATAGAATTCCTTGTTAAATGATTTATGTATACATGACTCTTACTTGTGTGAGTTGATCTTTGTTGTAGAGCTACCATGGCACAAAACACAGGTACACTATCATTGCGATCGGTCCTTGAGAAGTAAAAACTGAATGGGAATAATTTCCTAAAGTGGTATCGCAATTTGAGGATTGTCCTCAAACAAGAAAAGAAGTTGTATGTCCTTGAAGGGCTTGTTCCGATTGAACCGGTGCCTAATGCTCCAAGGGCAGAAAGGGATGCTTACAAGAAGCATCTTGATGATGCATTGGATGTCGCATGTCTTATACTAATAGCCATGGAATCTGGGCTTCAGAAACAACATGAGAACATGGGGGCAGAGTCATCACCCGTGAAACCTCATGTGCTCAAAATGATTGGTTACGTTGAGAGCCTTGAGGGTCTTGGTTTTCCTTTGCAAAAGGAGTTGGCGGTTGATCTAGTCCTGCAATCGTTGTCGGACAGTTACAGCCAATTTGTCATGAAATTCAATATGAATCATCTTGACAAATCGTTGTCTGAGTTGCTTAACATGTTGGGAACAGCTGAGCAACAAATGAGGGCAAACAAATCCAACATTTTGATGATTGGAAAAGGCAAAGAAAAGGGCAAATCAAAGTTCAACAAGAAGAAGAAATGTGCCAAAAAGTTTGGTGCATGTGCATCTTCTTATGACCACGTGCTGAAACCCAAGGGTGGTATTCCATAGGGAGGACATTGTTTCCATTGCAACAAACTGGGCCATTGGATGCGCAACTGCCCTGTTTACCGTGAAGAGGTAAAGAAGAAGTAGGAAAGTGAGACTTCCACTTCAGGTATTTTCGTTATAGAAGCTAATATCTCTATCTCTGCATCATGGGTATTAGAAACCGGATGTGGTTCTCACATTTGTGTGAATGTGCACGAACTAAGAAAGAGTAGGAGATTGGCGAAGGGTGAGATAGACCTACGCGTTGGAAATGGATCAAGACTTGCCGCATTAGCCGTAGGGACTTACTATCTATCTTTACAATTCAGATTATGAGACATGTGAGTCATGTTTATTAGGCAAAACGACGAAGGCTCTTTTTGCTGGTAAAGGTGAAAGAGCTTCGGACTTGTTAGGTCTTATACATTCTGATGTATGCGGACCTATGTCTGCACAGGCTAGAGGTGGTTTTCAATACTTCATTACATTTACTGATGATTACAGTAGATATGGCTATGTGTATCTAATGAGACACAAGTCAGAATCCATTGAAAAGTTCGAAGAATTCAAGAATGAAGTACAGAATCAACTCGGTAAAAGTATTAAAATGCTTCGATCTGATTGACGAGGTGAATACTTAAGCCGGGAATTTTTTGATCATCTAAAGCAATGTGGTATAGTATCACATCTTACTCCACCAGGTACGCCTCAATGGAATGGTGTTTCTGAAAGGAGGATTAGAACTTTGTTAGACATGGTTCGTTCTATGATGAGTCAAGCAGACCTTCCTTCTTCATTTTGGGGACATGCATTATTGTGTGCTGCTTTTACACTTAACCGTGTTCCATCGAAATCGGTTGAAAAGACACCATATGAGATATGGACCGGGAAGCGTCCCAATTTGTCTTTTATGAGGATTTGGGGTTGTGAGACTTACGTGAGACATGAAGCATCAGATAAACTCGGCCCTCAATCCGAGAAGTGCCTCTTTGTAGGATACCCTAAGGAAACAAAAGGGTATTACTTCTATAATCCCTCCGACCACAAAGTGTTTGTTGCTCGGACTACTATTTTTCTAGAAAGAGAATTTATTTCTAGAGGAATGAGTGGGAGGAAAATAGAACTCGAAGAAGTTCGAATTCTAGAGGCTGAGGTGGAACAAGGACAGGAACCACAAGATGTTGTGGATTAGAATCCTGTACCTATAACATATGGACCGCGTAGGTCGGATAGGATTCGGTATGAGCCTGAGAGATATGGATTTTTTATGACTCATACTGGAGATGTGATGCTCATAGATGAGGATGAGCCCACTTCCTATCAGCAGGCCACTACGGGTCCGGACTCCAAGAAGTGGCTAGAAGCCATGAATTCGGAAATGGAATCCATGTATGAAAACAAGGTATGGACCTTGGTTGACCCACCCGAAGGGGTAAAACCCATAGGGTGCAAATGGGTCTATAAGAAAAAGACCGACATGGATGGTAATGTGATTACCTATAAAGGGCGATTGGTTGCGAAAGGTTTCAAACAAGTTCATGGTATAGACTATGATGAAACTTTCTCACCAGTTGCCATGGTTAAGTCCATCCGGATTCTATTGGCAATAGCGGCATACCATGATTATGAGATATGGCAGATGGATGTCAAAATAGCTTTCCTAAATGGAAATCTTTTAGAGGATGTGTACATGACACAACCTGAAGGTTTTGTCGATCCAAAGAATGCTAATATGGTATGCAAGTTGCAAAGGTCCATTTATGGACTGAAGGAAGCTTCTAGGATTTGGAATCTTCATTTTAATAAAGTAATCAAAGAGTTTGGTTTCATTAAAAATGAAGAAGAACCATGTGTTTACAAGAAGGTTAGAAGGAGCACTGTTGTTTTCTTGTTGTTATATGTTGACGACATTGTACTCATTGGGAATGACATTCCGACACTACAGTCTGTAAAGAATTGGTTAGGGAAGAATTTCTCGATGAAGGACTTAGGAGAAGCTGCCTATGTGTTAGGTATAAAGATCTATAGAGATAGATCCAAAAGGCTTATCGGGCTAAGTCAGAGTACGTATATTGACAAGGTGCTAAAGAGGTTTAGCATGCAAGATTCCAAGAAAGGATTCTTGCCTATGTCACATGACGTATCTCTCTCTAAGAATCAATGTCCTAGTACATCGAATGAGAGAGAGCGGATGAGTAAGATCCCTTATGCTTCGGCAATAGGATCTATCATGTATGCCATGCTATGTACTCGACCGGATGTCGCTTATACTTTGAGTGTCACAAGCAGATATCAATCTGATCCCAGTGAGAGTCACTGGACAGCGGTTAAGAACATCCTTAAGTACTTGAGAAGGACTAAGGATGCATTCCTTGTGTATGGAAGCGTTGATGAGCATGTTGTAAAGGGTTACACAGATGCTAGCTTCCAAACAGACAAGGATGACTTCAGATCGCAATCAGGTTATGTGTTTTGTCTTGGAGGTGGTGCTGTAGGCTGGAAGAGTTCTAAGCAAGAGACAGTTGCAGATTCTGCAACCGAGGCTGAGTACATTGCTGCCTCAGATGCGGCGAAAGAGGCTATTTGGATTAAGAAGTGCGTAACTGAACTTGGGGTGGTTCCTAGTATTGGGAGTCCGATTGAGCTCTATTGTGACAATAATGGGACAATCGCACAGGCTCAAGAGCCTAGATACCACCACAGATCCAAACATATACTCCGACGCTATCATCTTGTTAGAGAGATCATAGATAGAGGCAATGTCAGGCTGTGCAGCGTTCTTTCTGAGAACAATGTAGGAGATCCCTTGACTAAGCCGCTCACACAGCAGAAGCATGATGGTCATTGCACATCCATTAGTATTAGATACATGGTTGATTGATATTAGTGCAAGTGGGAGATTATTAGTAATATGCACAAAAGCCAATCAATGGATGATTGTAGTCATGTATATACATTTATGTTATTCCAATAAATATGATTATGTGATAAACGCCTGCACATATTTATAACCCTAGAATATTTTATATTCTTAAATGTCCCTAGTCGATTATTATTATGGATGGGTTGTAATAATAAATTAAGACTAGCATGTGTTGAGAATTATATGTAATATTAATTCTACATACGGATACAAGTTAGAGAACTTGTGGACTGGACCGACCCACATAAGAACCCTACATGGAACGTTATATGATTGTCATTAGTGGTTCTTATATGTATTGTCCATAGACCTGAGATCATCAAGGTTCCCAACATGTGAGTCATATACTTTGAAATTATTCTTAGTCATCCATAACTGGGTGGACTTAAGGGTAATCATTGGGTATATGATAAATGTGTAGTGGGTTTTGATTGATCAAGATGGGATTCGTCCGACCCATATAACGGGTATATTATCTGATGGGCTTCTTGATAGAGTTGAACTGTTAAATGCATGGGCATGCTCGGATTATATGATATGGTGATATCATGAGTATCCGTTTTACATAGTTAACTCGGGGATCAAGAAACTAAGATTAAACTTATACGAGATTGACGTTTTCCATGTCTCGGTTTAATCTTGATAATGGACGAAAGGACGATGACATGTTCCGAGGCATATAGAATCAGTATTGATCTTGTCGTTCGGGTAGCAATGATGTGTTGCTAGATGCCGCTCTTTGCTTATAATTGTAAAATGAGATTTTACAATTATTTCCGGACGTTACAAGTGCCTACAGGGTCAAACACATAGAACCGTTGATTCGAGCAGGTGGTTGAACCATGGTTGGACCGTGGTTGGACCGGCCTGTGGTTGAACCAGGGTCGTTTTGGTTCACTAATTATCGGAATTAATGAACCAGGTTTAGTGCTGTTTTGTGTTGATGTGTGATAATGCATTAGTGGTAGACAAAAGATGGTGAGTGTCATTATCATGCTACCTTTGGGCCATAGTGTTGGCCATTAGTCTAATTAACTAATGCAATGTGTGTTAGTGTGATAAAGTGTGGAGTGATCAGTTTCTCAGACTTGAGAGCTTTAGCTTAACACCATGCTATACACCAGAAAACTTGAGTAAGACTTGAGTTTATAGACACACACTCTCTTCTTCTTCTTTGAGTAAGAAGGAAGAACACCAAAACACCACAAGTTCAAGCTCCCGAATTCCGCAGCTAGCACCGCGTCTCGGGAGAGCTCGGGTTGGAGATCTTGTGACGGTTTTCGGCTAGTCATCACAGTTCGTGTGGATACCGTAGAGGAGCAGGATATTCTTTCGGCTCTAGCTGATTCGGTTCTTCAGTTAGGTGAAAGATCCTAACCGTTTCAGGTATGATCGATTTTATTGTTCGGTTTGGTTGCTTCACTTGGATCCTCCAAGGTTTTCGGGTCTTTCCGCTGCACTTGATTGTCAAGTTTGCACGCCCGGATATTTACACAATGATGAGTTCTTATCATAGAAGGCAACTCAAGAAGAACTTAATATTTTCATCAACATATTATTCCAATACATTACATGCATGTTCTTGATGAATCATATATTGATGTTTGTAAATTTGGAAACCAAAATTACATGAGAACATCGATGTCTAACAGTGAACATCGATGTTGTGAGAATTTGATTCTCACCAACCACTTGGCATTACTCATGAACATCGATGTCCTAGCTTGAACATCGATGTCTACTGGCCTCTGGAACTCAAGAACATCGATGTCTTGATCTGAACATCAATGTTCTGAGGCTCTAGAGCTCCAAACTATTTGGCAGAGCTAAAGAACATCAATGTTAGGTTCTTGAACATCGAGGTTGGAAGGTTCCGAAGGTCCAAAAACTTGGCAGTAGTTTTAAACATTGATGTATAACATTTAAACATCGATGTTTGAGGTTCTAGAACTCAAGAACATCCATGTTTAAGAATTCTGGAATCTCAAATCAATTCGGCAGAACTCTTGGACATCGATGTTCATGGGAATCTGCCAAGGCCAACCTTCATAGAACATCGATGTTTTGTCACACAACATCGATGTTCAGTAGGCTCGGCCAAGGCTAAACCCATGATGACATCGATGTTCATCTGATGAACATCGATGTTCTGGCCGTGATGTGCTAAAACGACAATCGTTCCATACACAAACCGACACTCGATTTTTCTGAGTCGAACTCTTCGACTTACTGCCAATAACACCATGATTGATATCACATACCAGTCAAGTTCTTGTTGTCAAAACACTTTTGACTAAAAACACAACATCAACATGTTCAATAACTGATTTAGCACATCACATATACAAAATGAATTCAGCATATCACATATACTAGCATGTTCATACTATATCACATATAACATATGAACTCATAATTCAGTTTAGATACCGGATGTGGTTCTCACATTTGTGTAAATGTGCAGGAATTGAGAAAGAGTAGGAGATTGGAAAAGGGTGAGACAGACCTACGAGTGGGAAATGGAGCAAGAGTTCCTGCATTAGCCGTAGGAACTTACTATCTTACTTTACCGAGTGGTTTGGTTTCAGAACTGGACAATTGTTATTATGTACCGACCATAAGCAGGAATTTGATTTCTGTGTCCTGTCTTGACGAAAAGGTTTTTCATTTGTAACAAAGGACAATTGTTGTTCTATTTATTTCAAAGATGTTTATTATGGTGATGCGTATTTAAGCAATGGTTTGTATGTTCTTAACCTAGAAACCGTAATCTATAACGTTAATACGAAGGAGGTTAGAATGAACGATTCTAATGAAACCTATGTTTGGCATTGTCGATTGGACAATATAAATGAGACTCGTATATCTAAACTCCATAAAGATGGACTTTTAGACTCATTTGATTTTGAATCATTTGAGACATGTGAGTCATGTTTGTTAGGCAAGATGACGAAGGCTCCTTTTACCGGTAAGGGTGAAAGAGCTTCGGACTTGTTAGGTCTTATACATAATGATGTATGTGGACCAAAGTCGACACAAGCTAGAGGTGGATTCCAATACTTCATTACATTTACTGACGATTTCAGTAGGTATGGCTATGTGTATCTAATGAGACACAAGTCAGAATCCTTTGAAAAATTCAAAGAAATCAAGAATGAAGTACAGAATCAGTTCGGCAAGAGCATTAAAATGCTTTGATCAGATCGAGGAGGTGAATACTTAGGTCTAGAATTTCATGATCATCTAAAGGAGTGTGGTATAGTATCACAGCTCACTCCGCCGGGTACGCCTCAATGGAATGGTGTGTCCGAAGGGAGGAATAGAACCTTGTTAGACATGGTTCGTTCAATGATGAGTCAAGCTGACCTTCCTTCTTCATTTTGGGGACATGCATTATTGAGTGCTGCATTTACAGTTAACCGTGTTCCATCTAAATCCATCGAAAAGACACCATATGAGATATGGACTGGGAGGCGTCCCAATCTGTCTTTTATGAGAATTTGGGGTAGCGAGGCTTACGTGAGACGTGAAGCATCAGATAAACTCGGCCCCAAATCTGACAAGTGCCTCTTTGTAGGATATCCTAAGGAAACTAAAGGGTATTATTTCTACAATCCCACCGAGCACAAAGTGTTTGTTGCTCGGACTGCTATTTTTCTAGAAAGAGAATTTAATTCTAGAAGAATCAGTGGGAGGAAAATAGAACTCGAAGAAGTTCGAGATATTGAGGCTGAGATGGAACAAAAACAGGAATCACAACAAGTTGTGGATGAGAATCCTGTACCTGTAACACATAGACCGCATAGGTCGGATAGGATTCGGCATGAGCCTGAGAGATATGGATTTCTTGTGACTCATACTGGAGACGTGATGCTCATAGAAGAGGATGAGCCCACTTCCTATCAGCAGGCTATTACGGGTCCGGACTCTAAGAAGTGGCTGGAAGCCATGAATTCAGAAGTGGAATCCATGTATCAAAACAAGGTGTGGACCTTGGTTGATCCACCTGAAGGGGTAAAACCCATAGGGTGCAAGTGGGTCTTTAAGAAAAAGACCGACATGGGCGATTGGTATTGTGATTACCTATGAAGGTCGATTGGTATTGTGATTACCTATGATGGGCGATTGGTGGCGAAAGGTTTCAAGCAAGTTCATGGTATTGACTATGATGCAACTTTCTCACCAGTTGCCATGGTTAAATCCGTCCGGATTCTATTGGCTATAGCGGCACACTATGATTATGAGATATGGCAAATGGATGTCAAAATCGCTTTCCTTAACGGAAATCTTTTAGAGGATGTGTACATGACACACCTGAAGGTTTTGTCGATCCAGAGAATGCCAATATGGTATGCAAGTTGCAGAGATCCATTTATTGATTAAAGCAAGCTTCTAGGAGTTGGAATCTTCGTTTTAATGAAGTGATCAAAAAGTTTGGTTTCATTAGAAACGAAGATAAACCATGTGTTTACAAGAAGATTAGAGGGATCATTATTGTTTTCTTGTTGTTGTATATTGACGACATCCTACTTATTGGGAATGACATTCCGACACTACAGTCTGTAAAGGCTTAGTTAGGGAAGAATTTCTCAATGAAGGACTTAGGAGAAGCAGCCTATGTGTTAGGCATAATGATCTATAAAGATAGATCCAAAAGGCTTCTCGGGCTATGTCAAAGTACATATATTGACAAGGTGCTAAAGAGGTTTAGCATGCAAGACTCCAAGAAAGGATGCTTGCCCTTGTCACATGGCATATCTCTCTCAAAGAATCAATGTCCTAGAACGACTAAGGAGAGAGAGCGGATGAGTAAGATTCCTTATGCTTCTGCAATAGGATCTATCATGTATGCCATGCTATGTACTCGACCGGATGTCGCTTATGCTTTGAGTGTCACAAGCAGATACCAAGCTGATCCTGGTGAGAGTCACTGGACAGCAGTTAAAAAAATCCTTAAGTACTTGAGAAGGACTAAGGATGCATTCCTGGTTTACGGAAGCGTGGATGAGCTTGTTGTAAAGGGTTACATTGGTGCTAGCTTCCAAACCGATAGGGATGATTTTAGATCGCAATCAGGTTATGTGTTTTGTCTTGAAGGTGGTGCTGTATGCTGGAAGAGTTCAAAGCAAGAGACAGTTGCCGATTCTACAACCGAGGCTGAGTACATTGCTGCCTCAGATGCGGCGAAAGAGGCTGTTTGGTTTAAGAAGTTCGTAACTGAACTTGGGGTAGTTCCGAGCATTGAGAGTCCGATTGAGCTCTATTGTGATAACAATGGGACAATCGCACAGGCTCAGGAACCTAGATACCTCCAGAGATCTAAACATATTCTCTGATGCTATCATCTTATTAGAGAGATCATAGATAGAGGTGATGTCAGACTGTGCAGAGTTCCATCTGAGAACAATGTAGCAGATCCGTTGACTAAGCCGCTCACACAGCAGAAGCATGATGGTCATGCTGCGTCCATTGGTATTAGATACATGTACGATTGGCTTTAGTGCAAGTGGGAGATTGTTAGTGTAATATGCCCAAAAGCGAATCAATGGATGTTTATGGGTAATCATGTATACACATTAAGGTTATTCCAATAAATATCGTTTATGAGATAAACGCTTGCACATATTTATAACCCTAGAATATTTATATATTCTTAAATGTCCCTAGTCGATTATTATTGTGGATGGGTTGTAATAATAAATTAAGACTAGCGTAACTTGAGAATTATATGTGATATGAATTCTACATACGGGTACAAGTTAGAGAACTTGTGGACTGGACCGACCCACATAAGAACGCTACATGGAACGTTATATGATTGTCATTAGCGTTTCTTATATGTATTGTCCTTAGACCTGTGATCATCAAGGTTCCCAACATATGAGTCGTATACTTTGATATTACTATTGGCTATTTCGTAAATGAGTAGACTTAGTGTAAACATTGGGTATATGATAAATGTGTAGTGGGTTTTGTATGATCCGGAGGGGATTTGTCCAACCCATATAACGGGTATATTATCAGATGGTTTCTTGATAGAGTTGAACTGTAAATGCACGACCGTGCTCGGATTATGATATGGTGATATCATTAGTATCCGTTTTACACAGTTAGCTCGAGGATTAAGAAACCGAGATTAAACATATGCGAGATTGACATATTCCATATCTCGTGTTTGATTTTGATAATGGGACGAAGGGACAATGACATGTTTCCGAGGCATATTGAATCAGTATTGATCTTGTCGTTCGGGTAGCAATGATGTGTTGCTAGACGCCACTCTTTGCTTATAATTGTAGATGAATTTACAATTATTGTCGGACGTTACAAGTGCCTACAGGGTCACACACTTAGAATCGTTGATTCGAGCAGGTGGTTGAACCGTGGTTAGACCAAGGTTCGACCAGGTGTGGTTGGACCGTGGTCGTTTTGGGCTGGTTTGATACAATAATTGTCAGAATTATTGAGCCAAACCTGATTGCTTGTGATGTGTAATCCCATTAGTGCTTAGTGGTAGACAAGATAATGAGTATCTTAATCATGATGGGCCATTATGTTGGCCATTACCCTAAGCACTAACTGAGTGGTATAATTAGATTATGCTTTAGGTTTTTTGGCTAATGGAATTCTGGTTTTTGAGAGCCTTGAGAGTGTGTTTCAGACCAGCAAGAACACACACAAACACTCACCCATTCTTTGAGAAAGAAAATCACACCACACAGCTCCCGGAAATCCGTAGCTAGCACTACGATTCGGGAGTGCTTGGGTTGGAGATCGTGAGACGTTTTCCGGCTGTGATCGACGGTTCGTGTGGATACTGATAGAGGAGCAGGATATCCTTCCGGCTCTAGCTGATTTAGTTCATCAGTTGGGTGAAAGACTTCAACCGATTCAGGTACGTAAAAATTGTTATTTGGTTTAGCTACCCTTCACTTGGATCCCCACTGTAAGTAACCGGGCATGCAAACAGCGAAACAATATGCGAAGCGGAAAGCCCGGAACTCATGGAGGATCCATGTGAAACAGAGTAAACCGAATAACAAAATTCGTACCTGGATTGGTTGAGTTCTTTCACTCAACTGTTGAGTTGAATCAGCTAGAACCAGACAGAAATCCAACTCCTCTACGGTATCCACATGAACCGTCGATAACTAGCTAGCAACCGTCTCACGATCACCAACCCGAGCACTCCCGAACTGCAGTGCTAGTTGCAGGATTTCCGAGAGCTAGAACTAGTGTTTGATGTGTATCTTTCTTTCTCAAACAAAGTGTGTGTGTGTATAGAAGTCTGATATGAATCATGTGTGTAGATAATTTGATTATCAACCTCTATTTATACACACAATTAATGCATAAATTAAAGAGACAATGGCCAACATCATCATGCATTATCCATCGTGATTATCCTTTAAGTCTAATCATGTCTCCACTAAGCATTAATGGGATTACAAATCATATGGCATTAACTCTGGTTCAACAATTCTGATAATTTGTGAACCAAACCAGCCCAAAACGACCCGGTCCAACCATGGTCTGACCACTAGCTCAATACCCTGGTCCAACCAACTGGTCGAACCACGATCCAACCGTGGTTGAACCACCAGCTCGAATCAACAGTTCTAAGTGTGTGACCCTGTAGGCACTTGTAACGTTTGGCAATAATTGTAAACTCATTTACAATTATAAACATTGAGCGGCGTCTAACAACACATCATTGCCACCCAAACGACAAGATCAGTACTGATTTATTATGCCTCGGAAACATGTCATCGTCCTCTCGTCCCATTATCAAGATCAAACACGAGACATGGAATATGTCAATCTCGTATATGTTTGATCTAAATTTTCTTGATCCCCGAGTTAACTGTGTGAAACGGATACTAATGATATCACCATATCATTTAATCCGAGCATGGCCATGCATTTACAATTCAACTCTATCAAGAGGCCCATCTGATAATATACCCGTTAAAGGGTTGGACAAATCCCTTCTTGATCATACAAAACCCACTACACATTATATCATATACCCAATGATTACACTAAGGTCTACTCATTTACGAATAGCCAAGAGTAATAACAAAGTATATGACTCATATGTTGGGAACCTTGATGATCTCAGGTCTAAGGACAATACATATAAGAACCACTAATGACAATTATATAACGTTCCATGTAGTGTTCTTATGTTAGGTCAGTCCAGACCACAAGTTCTCTAACTTGTACCCGTATGTAGAATTCATATCTCATATAATTCTCAACATACGCTAGTCTTAATTTATTATTATAACCCATCCATAATAATAATCGACTAGGGATATTTAAGAATATAAAATATTCTAGGGTTATAAATATGTACAAGCGTTTATCTTATAAACATAATTATTGGAATAACCTTAATGTATATACATGACTATATACAATCATCCATTGATTGACTATTGGGATATTACACTAATAGTCTCCCACTTGCACTAAAGCCAATCATCCATGTATCTAATACCAATGGATGTAGCATGACCATCATGCTTCCGCTGTGTGAGAGGCTTAGTCAATGGATCTGCTACATAGTTCTCAGAAGGAACTTTGCACAGCCTCGGTTGTAGAGTCGGCAACTGTTTCTTGCTTGGAACTCTTCCAGCAAACAGCACCACCTCCAACACAAAACACATAACCTGACTGCGATCTAAAGTCATCCCTGTCAATTTGGAAGCTAGCATCTGTGTAACCTTTTACAACAAGCTCATCAATGCTTCCACATACAAGGAATGCATCCTTAGTCCTTCTCAAGTACTTATGGATGTTCTTAACTGCTGTCCAGTGACTTTCACCGGGATTAGATTGGTAGCGAAGCCATATGGCTTTATGGGGAGAGTACCCATATGTAGGTATATAGGCTGGAAACCACGAGTGCAGTGCTGCTGGCACAAAGACAGAGGATTCCCCTGGAATGGTCTTTGTGATCTCGTTGAAGACAAAGCCACGTACCTATACAAAGAAGATCGTTAATTAGGTTCATCTCCTAATGCTTTGAGTTAGTAGAAAGTCAAAATTCTCAACCATGGCTACTACTCCACCACCAAACACTATAACCTCTTCTATAACTATACCAGACTCAGCACGAACCTCCCTTACAAATAAAATAGACCACCTAGTAGAAATTACCCATATTCCGGAAGAAGCTAGAGTTGAGGACTCCCTCCTCCCTCTGGTTAATCCATACACTATATTCAAGAAAGGGTCACTTTCTCGTTCCATTAGAAATTTGAGCTCCACCAAAAGGCCAACAATCAAAGAATATGTTCAGTCATCAAGACTTTCTCAGTGCACGTTGAATTCTTCAACTGCTGAGCAATATGTTACTCTTGAAATTCCTCAGGAGTTCATATCCCAGTGGAAAACAAAACATTATTCTCATCTTCATCTTGGTACCATACGCCTAGTTCTTTCATATCATGGAAGAAAAGGCTTACCAGTCACTGCTAGATTGTCTTTGCTTGATTCCAGATATGTCAAGTATGAGGATGCTGTCATCGGCACTATTCTGACAACGCTTAATGCAGGAAGTGTGGTTCTTACTTTCTTCCCCAATTTCAATATTTCTCTGGATGATCCGCATCCGAGCACAACCTTGAAGATTCAAGTCCAGATCATTGGAGCTGAACAAGTTGCAAACGCCATCACTGCAACTTTACACCATCAGATGGTGTATAGACTCCAAGACCATGCTGTCAACCTACCGTCTCAAGGAGTTTCTTCTGATCCAGTCTTTATTTATGCTGACATGGGTTCTACACCTACAATTGCTCAGCCTAGACAAATTTCCAAGGATCAATTGGCCAAGCTAATCCCTTTGGATTGGGTAACCAATTATGAAAATCTTCGTCAGCACACTCAACCAGTCCAAACTACGAACTCCACCTTCATACGACAACCAGACGGAACTGTCAAAACCATTTTTTCCAAACCCGGAACCTCTTCTTCTACTGAGGTTTTTGATTGCAGTATGATCCGAACAAGTTCTGAAAAGACAGAAAGGAAGATCCCAGTTTCCTACTTTCAGCCTGATGGATCTGCTGTCTATGTTTCTCACATCAATGGTCATTTCATATGGGGCGCTGATCCTACTCAATGTGAAGAAAATTGTGATTGTGAAGACCACTTTTATGACTCTGATGAAGATTATGTCCTACCATCCAGAAGAAAGTCCAGGACTAATCACTCTCGATGTAAGCCACATCCAAAGACTCCTCGGCCTCCTCCAGGAGCATCTCGTCCATGGATACTTCCAAAGGCCATCGCTGAAGCACCTCCTCTTGATTTCTATTCACGAGCATTGGAAATTCTTGAAGAAGAAGGACTTTTACCTCCTTCTTGTTCCTCTGAAGTAGAAATACCAGCCATGACACCATCTCCACAACCAGTTCCATGCATGATGTTCAAGTCAGCTGATTTCCCTCCTCTAGAGTCTCGAGTTGATACATCCACCAAAAGGTCATATGCACCTTTTGTTACGCCTCAACAAGTAAGGCCAGATGGTCAGCTCTCTCCACTCACCCAAGCTGAAGAAGTCTTGAATTGGCAGACACAAAACATGACGGCTCAGAATCACCTTCTCCAAAATCTTGATTCAAAAATGAACCAGGTCCTGTCACAACAAGGTCTCACTACTCAGAAATGTGATTCTCTTGCAGGCCAAATGAAAAAGATGGAGTACGATCTTACTCAGAGACTCAACATAGTTCAACAAGAATTATGTAACATAATCAAGGAGAAACAAAGTCTTTAAGACCCTTTGGTCAAGAAAAAGGAATCGGAGGTCCTTCGTCTTGAACAAGAGCTCCATGATGCCAGGCAAGTTTTAGCAAGTACAAAGCCCTTAGCCCCTCAGCCAATGTTTCCAGTTCATTCTAAACCTCTTCTCACCAGAACAACTCCAGAAGAAAATCCTTTTAAATCATTGTCCCAAATATTTCCACAAGAAACAAGACCTCCCCGACGCCACTATCGGCGTAGCCCAAGTCCTTCACCAGATCGACATCATCGTCGAGAAGGGAAAGAACCAGCAAGAGATCATTCTCCATCCTTGATGATCAAAAGACCTTTTTATACCCCATCTCTTCCTGATGATACATCACAGGATAGTTCTTCAGAAACATTTTCTAAAACCTCAGATTTTGATTCAGCTTATGCTGATATCTCCAACATTCTGATGCACCAACCCAGACCCACATACACTACAGAGTTTCCCCCCAAAACTGAGGGAATGGATAGCACACCTACTCCACAAGCTACATCATCATCACAACCCAATAATCAGCCAAATCAACCACCTCAACCACCTCCATTTATTCCTCCGTCCAAAAATCCTGATGGTTTTTCCATAGGAAATGGACCATGGTTTTCCCTTGATGATGTTCCCCAGCATCGATGGAGATAAAGATTGCATGAATTTCAAGCCTGGATGGACAAAGAAGAATTACAAGAAAATCCACCATACTGGATCCATAAAGAATTCATTGCTCGTTCCACCGGCACTCTCAAAGAATGGTTTCAAAAAACCACCCTAGCAATTCTCCAGCAATTGTGTCAGGTTCCAACAACTTCTCAATTTCTGAATATACTACATGATGAATTCATTGGTTCTCCTCCGGATGAAAATAGACACAGATTGACTGAATTTCATCAAAGAAAATGTTGTTCTTTACAACTTTCTGACCTCCAACGATACCACTCTGCCGTGAGTAAGCTCTATTACACATTGGGAGCTATAGATGCTCATCGAGAAGTTTATTTGGCTTCCTTCCCGGAAAGTTTGCAGGGTAAATGATCCTCGCAGCCCGACAGACACTTTGTGATACTCAAAAAATATTCAGAGACCTTTCTAAACGCTCTCAGGATCTCAAAAGTGTGTGCAACAACTCTTATCTGAAGATCAAATGCAAAGATAAGAATTGTTCTTGTTCCCGGAAGTCCAACCATATTGATCACTATCAGAAGCCTTCTCCAAAAAGATCCAAAAAAAAGTTCAGATCCCGTTTTTCCAAATTCAAATACTTCAAGAAGAAAGGGAAACGCGGCAACAAAGGAGATAGATGCTTTATTTGCAAGAAGAAGGGCCATTTTGCAAAAAATTGCCCAAATCAGCCAGCTAAATCAGCAAAATTGGTTCAGCAAATCCAACAAAGCACTCATGTCGACCTCGACAATGCAGATGTTGAATCATTATTTTCAGAAACTGAAGAGCCTGAAGAAGACACTATCTTTGTTCTTGAACAAGAATCTGATACATCTTCCTCAACAACCTCTGACGATAAAGAATTTGATGATCGATATTTACCAGTTTTTCAAGCTCAAAAAGAAGCCCAAAAGTCCATTTTGTCCAAAACAAAGTCACCATCCGTCAAGATACAGATTCTCCCATCCAAGTATGATAAGCCAATTCCCCTTATTGGTTTTGTTGATACTGGTGCTCACAAAAGTTTTCTCAATCCCAAGATTCTACCTCCAGAGGCAAGGGAGCCACACAAAGAGTATTTTCAAGCTGCAAATGGAGAATTATACCAAACCAAGATGACCACCAAACATCGTATTGGAATACAATTCTTCCCTGGATGTGTTATCTGGACCAAAGTTCTTGGCACGACTCTTCCAGATCGAGACCTACTAATAGGTTTTGATATCATTCAACAGGCAGAAAAACTTCAAATCCTCTCGCAAGGATTAAAATTCAAGAAGTTCTTTGCTCCTTACACCAATGTTAAGAAGATTTTTGTCCTCTCAGAGTGTCTAGTTCAATATGAGGAGATTAAGACAAAGTTGTTACAGTGCTGTGCTGACAGTCATGCTCAGTTCACGCATCCATCTCCCCTCTGGAAGAATGAAGACTTTTTCATCACGTTGCCTTTTAAGCTCAATGAAGACATCAATCCTACTAAGGCATCTCATCCAGGCATGACGCCCTTAGTGTGACACCCCGGGGTCTGTGAGGGCGGGAAGTGTACGCCGGTGCCGGGATGAGCATGGACAAGGAGCGGCTTCTGGCAGGCTTCTTGAGGGAGGGGCACGGGAATGAACTGATCCACACCGGAATAGGAGAGATCCTGAGACTGTGTAGGGATGGGGCTGCACAGTTAGAGTGATTTCGAGGTTGTACAGGTATGGGACTATACAATTGAGAGTAGCTTAAACGGTTTGATGGGTACTAACTATATCAACAAGGTGCATCTACCTTTCCGGTGCTCATTCTAGAAAAGCTCCAACGTTAAATGTGCTTGACTTGGAGCAATTCTAGGATGGGTGACCTCCTGGGAAGTTTTCCCTGGAAACGTGCGAGTGAGGACAAAGCATGTTGGAAAGGTCCCGTGTTGGTCTGTAGTGACAGTCGACAAGCCGGGACGTTACAGTTGGTACCGGAGCTCCAGGACTCCTCTAGTACGGTGCAGGGTTCGGGGACGAACCTAGCAGAAGCTGGTGGGCCTGTGACACCCCGGGGTCTATGAGGGCGGGAATTGTACGCCGGTGCCGGGATGAGCATGGACAAGGAGCGGCTTCTGGCAGGCTTCTAGAGGGAGGGGCACGGGAATGAACCGATCCACACCGAAATAGGAGAGATCCTGAGACTGTGTAGGGATGGGGCTGCACAGTTAGAGTGATTTCGAGGTTGTACAGGTATGGGACTGTACAATTAAGAGTAGCTTAAACGGTTTGATGGTGCTTGACTTGGAGGAATTCTAGGATGGGTGACCTCCTGGGAAGTTTTCCCCGGAAACGTGCGAGTGAGGACAAAGCATGTTGGAAAGGTCCCTTGTTGGTCTGTAGTGACAGTCGACAAGCCGGGACGTTACACTTAGATTTACTTCTAGCCAGAGAAGAATGTTCACAATTGTTACAACAGGGTCTCATTGAACCCACCAAATCAGAATGGGCATGTCAAGCATTCTATGTGGAAAAAAGAACTGAGAAAAGAGGTTGGTAATTGATTACAAGCCTCTTAATCATTTTTTAAGAGATGATAAATTTCCTCTTCCAAAAATCAAGTCCATGTTCCTTCATCTCAAGGATGCACGCATCTTTTCAAAGTTCGATTTAAAGGCCGGATTTTGGCAACTTGGCATTGACCCCAAGGATCGCCATAAAACTGCTTTCTGCATACCAGATGCTCAGTACCAATGGAAGGTTATGCCTTTTGGGTTAAAGGTAGCCCCTTCTCTGTTTCAGAAGGCAATGGTCCGTATCTTCCAACCCATTCTTCGCCACACCTTAATTTACATTGATGACATCCTCCTATTCTCATCCTTGGAGGCAGAACACCTACAGCTTTTGCAACAGTTTTATGACATAGTTCATTCTTATGGAGTTATGTTATCAGAAAAGAAAAGCCACATCGGCGTTACAGAAGTTGATTTTTTGGGAATGCATTTCAAGAACGGTTCCTATCAGCCTGGACCCCATATTGCCCAGGAGTTATTGAATTTTCCAGATGAGAATCTCACGACAAAGCAGGTCCAACAATTTTTGGGTATTGTCAATTACATCCGTGACTTCATCCCAAAGGTTTCGCACCACACCAGTCTTCTGTCTAAATTATTAAAGAAAAAGGCCCCTCCTTGGGGACCAGATCAGACTGAAGCTGTCAAAGTTCTAAAGTAGATCACTCAAAATCCACCTCCACTCAGAATTCCCACCAATGGCACAAGAATCCTCCAGATAGATGCAAGTGATGAGTACTGGGGAGCAGTACTGATTGAAGAGACAAAGGATAAAAGGAGACATTATTGTGGCCACGCCAGCGGAAAATTTTCAGATGCAGAACTCCATTATCACACCACTCATAAAGAACTTTTGGCAGTCAAATATGGAATCAAAAAGTTTGAATTCCATCTTGTCAACCATCATTTTATCGTGGAAATGGACAACTCATCTTTTCCAAAGCTACTAGATTTCAAGAACAAAAGAGTTCCAGACAAGCAACTTCTGCGTTGGAAACAGTGGTTTGATAAGTATGACTTTAAAGTAAAGCATATAAAGGGGGATACCAATCTCATTCCTGATATGTTATCCCGAACATCCAAGACATTCCATTTGGTTTCTAAATTCAACCTCATTCCTGTTATCTTCATGGCTTCATCCTCCTCTGAACCATACTGGTAACTTCCAGCCCAACCAGCAGCATGGCCAGACATGGCAACCAACAACCCCAATTTCCCTGAGACTCTTCATCCCAAATCAGACCTCTACTCTATCCAAGAATTTGCAAGAAACTCTCTTTTCCATTACCTCACTATCTTCCTTCAACAACAAGGTGTTAGTCTTTCCCAGACAATTCAGTCCAAATATTTTCCTGACCATCCTTTCAGAAGGATTAGTCTTATCCATTGCTATGATTTTTCTGAAGATGAACTCTGGTACAATTGGTGCCTGTTCACTCTTTATTATGGCATATTCAGGATCAAGGCTCTCGATATGTTTGAATTCCTCATGGATGCAGAAAACAATTCCTCTATTCAGTGGACTTTTCTCCAGTGGATGGCCCCACTGAGTCAGTGGCGCACTTGGATTAAAACAGCTCTTGATATGCATCCACCTCAGCAGCGACCACTACTTTACATGACATTTTCTGCACACCGACCCTATCGTGGAACACCTCCACGACCTCATCCTATTGTCAGACCATGGGAATCTTATCTTGCATCACCACCACCAAGGTCCCTTGTAGAATACCATCGAGTACCACCAGCTCATCCATGTACATCCCCATCAAAAAGCTTCCTTCGAAGAGCTTGGAATAGTTTATGTCTCCTCAATGGTTTCAATTATGAGGCTGCCAGTCAAGTTTCCTCCACTGCAATGGTACCACTGTCTCCCACTCTACCTCCGGTCCCACAGACATTATTTCAAGACTCGCAGAATCCATATTCTAAAGGAACCTGTCAAATGGATGCTACCTGGGATTCTGATGAGACTGAAGCAAATTATTGGCGTGACCGAGATGCCCGAGATGCCCGTGATGCCCGAGCTGCACGCGCCTCAGCAGATGGTAGCGATCATTCAATGGTGGACCCAGAAGATGCCAATCTCAGTCCAAGTCACGAGTCCATTAACAAATAATGGCACTCTCTTGTCACTATCTGAGTCTGTATAATAAATAAAGTGGGAATCTGCTGTCCCCCACTACTTTGCTTTATGTCGTGTCAGTCTGTGGTTATGGTACCACTCAGTATTGTCTTATTACTTTAATAATTAAGTTAGCGATGTAAGCAGTGATGTAAGTTGGAAGAGACCCCCAACTATAAATATAAGGGTTTTCAAGTTGTAAGAATCAGAGGACATGTTCTGATTCAATCATCAGACTTGTTTAATAAACTATGGCTTTCTAAACACTCTTTATTGATTTTCGAACACTCATAGCTTAGGATTATGAAATTGGTTAATGATTTTCCTTGGTCCCGCAAGAACGATCCTTCTGATTAACTGGGTTACAAAAGGGCTTGAGATTTGATTGTCATTTTGAGTATGGATCCTTCTATCTCGCCTGAGTAATCAGTTAACCTGAAGGCTCTCATCCCTTGTGTTATTGCTGATGCATAAGGAATCTTACTCATCCGCTCTCTCTCCTTAGACGTTCTAGGACATTGATTCTTTGAGAGAGATACGCCATGTGACATGAGCAAGAAATCTTTCTTGGAATCTTGCATGCTAAACCTCTTTAGCAACTTGTCAATATATGTACTTTGTCGTAGTCCAAGAAGCCTTTTGGATCTATCTCTATAGATCTTTATACCTAGCATGTAGGCAGCTTCTCCTAAGTCCTTCATTGAGAAATTCTTTCCTAACCAAGTCTTTACAGACTGTAGTGTTGGAATATCATTCCCAATGAGCAGAATGTCGTCAGCATACAATAGAAAGAAAACGATTGTGCTCCACTAACCTATAAACACATGGCTCATCTTCATTTTTAATGAAACCAAACTCTTTGATCACTTCATTAAAACAAAGATTCCAACTCCTAGAAGCTTGCTTTAATCTTAAATGGATCTTTGCAACTTGCATACCCTGTTAGCATTTTTTGGAGTGGCAAAACCTTCAGGTTGTGTCACGTACACATCCTCTAAAAGATTTCCATTAGGGAAAGCGGTTTTGACTTCCGTTTGTCATATCTCATAATCATGGTATGCTGCTATAGCCAGTAGAATCTGGATGGATTTAACCATGGCAACTGGTGAGAAAGTTTCATCATAGTCAATACCATGAACTTGTTTGAAACCTTTCGCAACCAATCGCCCTTTAAAGGTAATCACATTACCATCCATGTCGGTCTTTTTCTTAAAGACCCATTTGCACCCAATAGGTTTTACCCCTTCAGGTGGATCAACCAAGGTCCATACCTTGTTTTCATATATGGATTCCATCTCCAAATTCATGGCTTCTAGCCACTTCTTAGAGTCTGGACCCGTAATAGCTTGCTGATAGGAAGTGGGCTCATCCTCTTCTATGAGCATCACGTCTCCAGTATGAGTCATAAGAAATCCATATCTCTCTGGCTCATGCCGAATCCAATCAGACCTACGTACTCCATGTGTTACAGGCACAGGTTTTCACCCACAACATCTTGTGGTTCCTGTCCTTGTTCCATCTCAGCCTCTACACCTCAAACTTCTACGAGTTCTATTTTTCTCCCACTGATCTTTCTAGAAATGAATTCTCTTTCTAGAAAAATAGCAGTACGAGCAACAAACACTTTGTGCTCTGTGGGATTATAGAAATAATATCCTTTAGTTTCCTTAGGATATCCAACAAAAAGGCACTTGTCAGATTTAGGGCCGAGTTTGTCTGATGCTTGACGTCTCACGTAAGCCTCACAACCCCAAATCCTCATAAAAGACAAATTGGGACGCTTCCCAGTCCATATCTCATATGGTGTGTTTTCAACCGATTTAGATGGAACACGGTTAAGTGTAAATGCAGCACTCAATAATGCATGTCCCCAAAATGAAAAAGGAAGGTCAGTTTGACTCATCATAGAACGAACCATGTCTAACAAAGTTCTTTTTCTCCTTTCAGATACACCATTCCATTGAGGCGTACCTGGTGTAGTGAGTTGTGATACAATACCACATTACTTTAGATGATCAAGAAAATCTCGGTCTAAGTATTCACCTCCTCGATCAGATCGAAGCATTTTAATACTCTTGCCGAGTTGATTCTATACTTCACTCATGAATTCTTTGAACTTTTCAAAAGATTCTGACTTGTGCTTCATTAGATACACATAGCCATATCTATTGTAATCATCAGTAAATGTAATGAAGTATTGAAATCCACCTCTAGCCTGTGTTGACATAGGTCCGCATACATCAGAATGTATAAGACCTAACAAGTCCGAAGCTCTTTCACCTTTACCAGCAAAAAGAGCCTTCGTCGTTTTGCCTAATAAACATGACTCACATGTCTCATATGATTCAAAATCAAATGAGTCTAAAAGTCCATCTTTATGGAGTTTAGAAATACGAGTCTTGTTTATATGGCCCAATCGACAATGCCAGAGATAGGTTTCATTAGAATCGTTTAATCTAACCTTCTTCGTATTAATGTTATAGATTGGTGTTTCTAGGTTTAGAACGTACAAACCATTGCTCAAATATGCACCACCATAATAAATATCATTGAAATAAATAGAACAACAATTGTTTTTTATTACAGATGAAAAACCTTTCTTGTCCAGACAAGAAACAGAAATCAAATTCCTGCTTATGGTAGAAACATAATAACAATCGTCAAGTTCTAAAACGAAACCACTCGGTAAGGGTAGATGGTAAGTCCCTACGGCTAATGCAGCAACTCTTGCTCCATTTCCAACGCGCAGGTATGTCTCTCCCTTTGCTAATCTTCTACTCTTTCTCAGTTCCTGCTCAACTGTTGTGCAGAATCAGCTAGAGCCGGAAAGAAATCCCGCCCTTCTACGGTATCCACAAGAACCGTCGATTTCTGGTCGGAAAACATCTCATGATCTCCAACCCGAGCACTCCCGAACCGTTGTGCTAGCTACGGATTTTCGGGAGCTATGTGGTGTTTCTTTCTTTCTCAAAGAATGGGTGTGTATTCTGAATTGTGTGTGAATGTTGTGTGTGTTGATGATCTGATCATCAAGCCCTATTTATACACACAATTAATGCATAGATTAATGAGACAATGGCCAACATCATCATGCATTAACCATCATGATTATACTTTAAGTCTAATCATGTCTCCACTATGTCTTAATGCTCCACTAAGCGTTAATGGATGCTCCACTAAGCATTAATCGGATTACACATCATATGGCATTAATTTTGGTTCAATAATTCTGATAATTAGTGAACCAAATCAGCCCAAAACGACCCGGTCCAACCATGGCCGAACCAAGGTTCGACCATGGTCCACCCACTTGGTCGAACCACGGTCCAACCATGGTTCAACCACCTGCTTGAATCAACAGTTCTAAGTGTGTGACCCTGTAGGCACTTGTAACGTTTGGCAATAATTGTAAAATCTCATTTTACAAATATAAACAATGTGCGGTGTCTAGCAACACGTCATTGCTACCCAAACGACAAGATCAGTATTGATTCAATATGCCTCGGAAGCATGTCATCGTCTTTTCGTCCCATTATCAAGATCAAACACGAGACCTGGAATATGTCAATCTTGCATATGTTTGATCCAAAGTTTCTTGATCCCCGAGTTAACTATGTAAAACGGATACTAATGATATCACCATATCATTTAATCCGAGCTTGGCCATGCATTTATAGTTCAACTCTTTCAAGAGGCCCAACTGATAATATACCCGTTATATGGGTTGGACGAATTCCATCTTGATCATACAAAACCCACTACACACTTATCATATACCCAATGATTACACTAAGGTCTACTCAGTTATGAATAGCCAAGAGTAATATCAAAGTATATGACTAACATGTTGGGAACCTTGATGATCTCAGGTCAAAGGACAATACATATAAGAACCACTAATGACAATCATATAACGTTCCTTGTAGTGTTCTTATGTTGGGTCAGTCCGGACCACAAGTTCTCTAACTTATACCCGTATGTAGAATTCATATCTCATATAATTCTCAACATACGCTAGTCTTAATTTATTATTACAACCCATCCATAATAATAATCGACTAGGGACATTTAAGAATATAAAATATTCTAGGGTTATAAATATGTGCAGGCATTTATCACATAAACATATTTATTGGAATAACCTTAATGTATATACATGACTATATACAATCATCCAATGATTGGCTTTTGGGCATATTACACTAACAATCTCCCACTTGCACTAAAGCCAATCGTCCATGTATCTAATACCAAAGGATGTAGCATGACCATCATGCTTCCACTATGTGAGAGGCTTTGTCAATGGATCTGCTACAGAGTTCTCAGAAGGAACTTTGCACAGCCTTAGTTGTAGAGTCGGTAACTGTTTCTTTCTTGGAACTCTTCCAGCAAACAGCACCACCTCCAAGACAAAACACATAACCTGACTGCGATCTAAAATCATCCCTATCTGCTTGGAAGCTAGCTTCTATGTAACCCTTTATAACAAGCTCATCAACGCTTCCATAGATAAGGAATGCATCCTTAGTCCTTCTCAAGTACTTAAGGATGTTCTTAACCACTGTCCAGTGACTCTCATCGGGATCAGATTGATATCTGCTTATGACACTCAAAGCATATGTGACTTCCGGTCAAGTACATAGCCTGGCATACATGATAGATCCAATTGCAGATGCATAAGGGAACTTACTCATCCTATCTCTCTTTAGATGTACTAGGACATTGATTCTTTGAGAGAGATATGCCATGTGACATGGGCAAGAAACCTTTCTTGGAATCTTGCATGCTAAACCTCTTTAGCACCCAAAAGTGGCTAGAAGCCATGAATTCGGAGATGGAATCCATGTATGAAAACAAGGGGTGGACCTTGGTTGATCCACCTGAAGGGGTAAAACCTATAGGGTGCAAATGGGTCTTTAAGAAAAAGACCGACAAGGATGGTAATGTGATTACCTTTAATGGGAGACTGGTTGCGAAAGGTTTCAAGCAAGTTCATGGTATTGACTATGATTAAACTTTCACGCCAGTTGCCATGGTTAAATCCATCCGGATTCTATTGGCTATAGCAGCATACCATGATTATGAGATATGGCAAATGGATGTCAAAACCGCTTTCCTTAATGGAAATCTTTTAAGGATGTGTACATGACACAACCTGAAGGTTTTGTCGATCCAGAGAATGCTAATATGGTATGCAAGTTGCAAAGATCCATTTATGGATTGAAGCAAGCTTCTAGGAGTTAGAATCTTCGTTTTAATGAAGTGATCAAAGAGTTTGGTTTCATTAAAAATGAAGATGAACCATGTGTTTACAAGAAGGTTAGTGGGAGCATTATCGTTTTCTTATTATTGTATGTTGACGACATTCTGCTCATTAGGAATGATATTCCAACACTACAGTCTTTAAAGACTTGGTTAGGAAAGAATTTCTCAATGAAGGACTTAGGAGAAGCTGCTTGCGTGCTAGGTATAAAGATCTATAGAGATAGATCCAAAAGGTTTAATGGGCTAAGTCAAAGTACATATATTGACAAAGTGCTAAAGAGGTTTAGCATGCAAGATTCCAAGAAAGGTTTCTTGCCCATGTCACTTGGCATATCTCTCTCAAAGAATCAATGTCCTAGTACATCTAAGGAGAGAGAGTGGATGAGTAAGATCCCTTATGCATCTGCAATAGGATCTATCATGTATGCCATGCTATGTACTCGACCGGAAGTCGCATATGCTTTGAGTGTCACAAGCAGATATCAATCTGATCCCGGTGAGAGTCACTGGACAGCGGTTAAGAACATCCTTAAGTACTTGAGAAGGACTAAGGATGCATTCCTTGTCCATGGAAGCGTTGATGAGCTTGTTGTAAAGGGTTACACAGATGCTAGCTCCCAAATAGACAGGGATGATTTTAGATCGCTGTCAGGTTATGTGTTTTGTCTTGGAGGTGGTGTTGTTTGCTGGAAGAGTTCCAAGCAAGAAACAATTACCGACTCAACAACAGAGGCTGTGCAAAGTCCTTCTGAGAACTGTGTAGCAGATCCATTGACAAAGCCTCTCACATAGCGGAAGCATGATGGTCATGCTACATCCATTGGTATTAGATACATGGATGATTGGCTTTAGTGCAAGTGGGAGATTGTTAGTGTAATATGCCCAAAAGCCAATCATTGGATGATTGTATATAGTCCTGTATATACATTAAGGTTATTCCAATAAATATGTTTATGTGATAAACGCTTGTACATATTTATAACCCTAGAATAATTTATATTCTTAAATGTCCCTAGTCGATTATTATTATGGATGGGTTGTAATAATAAATTAAGACTAGCGTATGTTGAGAATTATATGAGATATGAATTCTACTTACGGGTACAAGTTAGAGAACTTGTGGTCTGGACTGACCCAACATAAGAACACTACATGGAACGTTATATGATTGTCATTAGTGGTTCTTATTTGTATTGTCCATTGACCTAAGATCATCAAGGTTCCCAACATGTTAGTCATATACTTTGATATTACTCTTGGCTATTCGTAACTGAGTAGACCTTAGTGTAATCATTGGGTATACGATAAGTGTGTAGTGGGTTTTGTATGATCATGATGGAATTCGTCCATTCCATATAATGGGTATATTATCAGTTGGGCCTCTTGATAGAGTTGAACTGTAAATGCATGGCCATGCTCGGATTATGTGATATGGTGATATCATTAGTATCCGTTTTACACAGTTAACTCGGGGATCAAGAAACTTAGAATAAACATATACGAGATTGACATATTCCAGGTCTCGTGTTTGATCTTGATAATGGGACGAAAAGACGATGACATGCTTCCGAGGCATATTGAATCAATACTGATCTTGTCGTTTGGGTAGCAATGACGTGTTGCTAGACACCGCTCATTGTTTATATTTGTAAAATGAGATTTTACAATTATTGCCAAACGTTACAAGTGCCTACAGGGTCACACACTTAGAACTGTTGATTCAAGCAGGTGGTTGAACCATGGTTGGACCGTGGTTCGACCAAGTGGGTGGACCATAGTCGAACCTTGGTTCGACCATGGTTGGATCGGGTCGTTTTGGGCTGATTTGGTTCACTAATTATCAGAATTATTGAACCAAAATTAATGCCATATGATGTGTAATCCGATTAATGCTTAGTGGAGCATCCATTAACGCTTAGTGGAGCATTAAGACATAGTGGAGACATGATTAGACTTAAAGTATAATCATGATGGTTAATGCATGATGATGTTGGCCATTGTCTCATTAATCTATGCATTAATTGTGTGTATAAATAGGGCTTGATGATCAGATTATCAACACACACAACATTCACACACAATTCAGATTACACACCCATTCTTTGAGAAAGAAAGAAACACCACATAGCTCCCGGAAATCCGTAGCTAGCACAACGGTTCGGGAGTGCTCGGGTTGGAGATCATGAGATGTTTTCCGTCCAGAGATCGACGGTTCGTGTGGATACCTTAGAGGGATGGGATTTCTTTCCGGCTCTAGCTAATTCGGCACAACAGTTGAGTGAAAAATCTCAACCGATTCAGGTACGCAAAAATTGTTATTCGGTTTAGTTACTTTCACTTGGATCCTCCATGGTTTCTGGGTTTTTCCGCTGCATTTGATTGTCAAGTTTGCATGCCCAGTTACTTACAATAAGAAATTATGTTTTAGCCTCTGGAGTGCCAGTTAACATCAAAGGAGGGTTATGATATATGGAGCGAAATCGAATCTTGTTTTACAGCAACAAACCAAGCCCCTACAATACTCTAAAACTAAGAGAGAGGGCATTGATATATACTCTTACTCGGATTATCCTTCTTAGGTCAAGCTCTAAGACCATGAACGAGAAGTGAGATCAATAGCTTCTGGCTTTCATCATCAAGAAGACTCTTATATGCTTAAATCAACACTAATACATTGGCTCAAGTGTCCATCAAGCCAAATCCTGCTAGGGAATATTCTGTGACCAAATCTGCAACCACAAAGGATCACAAGCTTGAGGAACTGAATGCTCTGGTTACTAGGATGAATGATGAGATCAGTGAGCAGAAGGAAGAACTTGGTTCAATCAGGAGCCAAATGAAGAATTTTCAGGCCAAGACATTTGAAAAGCTTGACCAAATCACTGCAGTTCTGACTCGAGATGATTCTGATGAAGATTGATGCTCCATAGATCTGATGCTCTTAGGTCATGCATTGTATTCCCATCTGCATTTTAGCTAAGTACTTTTATAACTATCCTACTTTTGGTTTGTATAACCTGAATATTTGGCTTGCTGTTATGTTGTTGATACTTGATGGAATATTCTACTGTTGCGGTATACCTTTTGTGTTAATTTTCTGATGTAGGGAATAACATTTGGCTCGGAAAAATAGCCAAATATGTTGTTGATGTTGTTGAGTCTACTGCGGTATACCTTGTGGTTATTTTCTGTTGCAGGGAACAATATTTGGCTTAGTGAAAAACCAAATATGATTGTTAAGATATTTGCACTTATAATGCAGGGAAAGATTTGGCTCTATAAAAAAGCCAAATGATAATCTTGATATACTGAAATTTCATTGCAGGATATATGTATATGAAACTTTCGAGTATGAAATCATAAAGTATACTGTGCATATATGCATGGGGAGCTGTTGGGAAAAAACCCTTTAATAAATTTTTAAGTATACTATGCACAAACGCAAGGGGAGCATTTGGCTAGTTGAATAAGCCAAATGAATGCATTATAACTTTTTTGATTATGCCTATGAAACATGGGGAGCTTATTTAATTGGTTATCTCATTTTCCAACCACTATTCGTAGTAGAAATGACAACATGTTTGTCATTATCAAAAAGAGAGAGATTGTTAGCCAAACATGTGGTTGCAGTGGTAAAGCGTGTTGTATTCCCATTAAACCCCAAGGTCCAGGTGAAACACCCCGACCCGTATTTACTCATCCAACAATATTTACTACGAAACGGTGCTGACATGTGGCCATCATATAATGAAAGTATGAATTCACAACAGTACAGTAATAAACAGACATAGAATCACACTCCCATCACCCGATATGGGGACATCATCATTTGCACAACGGAAGCATTTTCTAGATATTCAGTAACATCTTATGCGAGACACAATGCATGCTATTGGATCCGAGTCCTGTCTGAGGTAACGCAACAGCCGTCGGAATGCACTTCTAACCTGCAAGAACTGTGTGAGGGGTGAGACCAACCACTGTCTCACCAATAAACAATAAACCGCAGTATACAAGCAACCGTAAGTGCCCTAAAACGAACACAGAACAACAGAAGTATAACAAGCACAAACATGGCATCAGGATCAAACAACTTACCTGTCCTTACTATTCGACTGACCTCTCACTGATAAGCTAATCCTCTAATCTTACTGACATTCGGCGACTATCCAATTTTATTATTAGGGCCCCTGTCACATGATAAGTATTGGTCGTGCCTGGTAGCCAGGTTAGCTAACCCCATGGTGCTCCCCGCTAAATATCACAAATCATATCACAAATAACCGAGTGCCGCAGTCCTCGGCGGAAGTCCCGCAGTCCTTCCTATAACAAATCAACTGAGTCCCGCAGTCCTCAGCCCAGAGTCCCGCAGTCCTCCCTATCATATCACAATCACAAGGTGACTACATTAACATCCCAGACTAAGTAATCAATCGCAGTAGTCTTCATGCATATAACAGCAATCCCAAAAGTATCCAACATAGCATAGCAAGTATGAAGATAAACATACAATTTAAACAAACCACCAAACAACCGGAGCATTACAGGCAGTATACCGAAGTTTATAAGTTTATATCCTCACCTGGTATGTCTCTGAAACCGGCACATAATCCATATGGCTTTGTCTGTCCCTATATCATGTCAACACATACAGTCACTTACAATGCACATCGAAGAATGCAATGTATACTGTCAGCTATTAGTTTATTAATCGGCTTATCAACAACTAACACTGTTAATGCCGTTTCCATAAAGCGTCACCATTGCGGCTGTAAGATAATTATAACCAATAAGATAATCATAGCCGATATTATAATCTAAAGTAAATGGTATTTCATAAAATAATTGTTCCCGATAAAATTTTTCCAAATACGTTTGTGCGTATATAACTAGCAAACTTAAGTAGAGTTAAAAGTAATAGTAATACTATAGCTCATTAAATAATATAACAGATATCTAATATTAAATGGAATGAAATTCATACGTAATAATATAACAGATTAAAGTAAAATCACTTAGTTGAAAAATAATGTAACCAGTAATAAGAAAACGTAATAGAGAATAAATTCCATCCAGTTATGTATTTATATTAAACTTATAACTACATAATTAATTCCAAAATGGTATTTTATTATTTTTTTAATCTATAAATTAATTCATTAACCATTTTTTTTAATCTATAAATTAATTTATTAACCATTTTGTAATATCAAACGTCTATCGGGTCCGTTATTAAGTCTGTCAAAAGCATATGTGTCACGGGAACATGGGCCTCTGCACGTTCGGCCCGTTTCCGAGTCCGTTGCGCAACCGAGCCCAAACCCGCGCCAAGGTGTAAAATGAGTCCAAGGAATTACCCAAAGGTTTACTATCAACGGATTCTGTCCCGGAAGCCTCGCTGGAAAATTCCCGAGACTGCTGGAAACTCGCCGGATTCCGGCCAAACACTGTTCACAGATCCAAGAACTCCACAGATTACTTGTTCACGGCTACTGTCCAGCTACTGTTCATCGCCAGCAACACACCCACAACCAACAACAATCAACACAAACCAGACCATAAACATCACGCCACACGCATCCATCTGGACAACAACCATTCACAAAACCACAACAAAAACAACACCGACAGAACATCCAACACATCCATTCGACCGGCGACAAAGAGAGCTATTCGGAGGTGCAGGGAGATCGATCCTTAGCTTGATTGTGGTCCTAGCTCTGTTCCTTGACGGCGGCAGCGAGGTCAGCTCTCAGTGACGACCGCGAGCGAAATCAGAGGGAAGAAGACGACGGCAGGAAAGGAGAGGCGGCACCAGCGGCTTTAACGGCGGCATCTGCTACAGGACCAGAGGCGAGGAGAAGCAGCGGCGTCGCTGGGCTACGTTCGGTGGCTGGCACAGAAGGCGATGGAGAAGAGGAGGTCGGATCCTCTGCCCAGTGGTGGCTCGAGCTCGTCTTGGGGTGGCGATCCAAGGCTACGGCGATGACTGAGGAGAGGCGGCAGTGGCGGATCGTGTTGCTGCGATGGGGTGAAAGGATGCTGGTCACGGCATCGGTGCTGCGCGCGAAGGAGAAGAAGAGACCCGATCTCCTGTGCACGGCGGTGTTGAGTTCGTCTTGGGTGGTGGCGGCATCATCGCTGGGCTGCTGTGTCCATGGAGGTGTGAGGCGAGCAGAGGGAAGGAAGAAGAAGGGGAAGGCAGAGGAGAAGATGGATGCGGCGGCTATGGTGGTGGTGGCAGCGATGGTGAGGGGCAGAGGAAGAAAAGATGAGGAAGGAAGGAGGGAGGGTGGCGATGGAATGAAGGAGAAAAGGAAGGAGAAAATAAAAGGAGAAAGGGTGGTTGTCGGGAAATAATTTTGCCCTGCCGACAATGAAACGACGTCGTTTTGGACGTCCTCAACCCATAGTCAACAACCTTTGTCAAAACGCAGCCTGGTTGGTGTTTTATGTTTTGGCTTAGCCAAAACTATGTCGTATCGGACGAAACAACACTAAACCTTGTGTTTTGACATTTTAACTTAGTCTTTGAAAAATATAAGCATAATTTAACAATTATTCTTTTACAAAATTAGAAGTAAATCTCCAAAGAATAATATATATAATATCATAGAAAATAAAAGATGAAATTTTTTTAAAATTATTACACAAAAATATCATAGCAAAGTAATAATAATATTGCTATTATTGTTGATTAAAAAGTAATAATAATATCATAATAATGGTAACTATAATAACAATAATAACAATTTTGAGAGTAGTATAAATAATAGTGAAAATAATGAAAAATTGACCCGGGTTGGCAAAATTCTTGATTAAACGTGATAAAATTTTACTAACCACCGTAAAAGTCAAAACACCTTGGTAAAAATCACGAAAATTTTACCCGGGTCGTTACATTCTACCCTCCTTAAAGGAATTTCGTCCTCGAAATTCACACCGTAATCCAACAATCCCAGAAACCTCAATACATAGTTATCATGATCATCAATCCTTCCACAATTCATCAAATCTATAAACTCCAAATTATCTCCCATCAATCATAATTAAATTCTCCAAATAAATTTTCCAGATTATAACCCCCGAACCATGTCGATCATTACCACAAAATTTATTACATAACTATCCATCAAATAATATATATATTTTTTTTTATTACAACTCCCAAAACATGTCGATCAATACTCCAAAATTTATTACTAACATAATCATCCATCAAATAATATTTCTCTTCTAAATCTACCGAAACTAGCAAAGATCATAACTTCGATTATAGCTCTTTAAACAATACCTCAAATCATCAAATCATCAAACTTTTTTTTTTAAGATTGAATCACCAAAATCATCAAATCATCGAACCCTCTTTTTTTAGAAAAAAGAATAAATCACCTACGACATGAGGAATTCCATGATCATTAATCCAATCCTCCAATCAAGTTATCACATCACAAACAACATTAGTATCCAAAAATCTTCAAATCCTCAACCAATTTCTTAAAAAGAAAATTGCATCACCTCCAAAATCATAGAATTTTCCAAGAATATCAATCTAATCCTCAACTCAAATTATCACGTCATAAACAAAGCAGTACCTAAAAGTCATCAATTTATCAGGTCATAATCTAAACAGTACTCAAAATTCTTCATTTCCCACTTCCTCAAGGTCATATAATATCATACCATCACTTAAAGATATAACAACCAAAACCCATAATTAAAGCTTACTTGTTCTGTCGAAACTTTCGATGCACTGGTACAACAAGGTAGACTTCTTGCCTTCTCAGGATTCCTTTTCTCACTGTTCTTCCCGGGCAACGACCATGTTTGGACTTTATAATAAAATCTTTAATAATGTTTCATCATCAAATCATAAAACTTTACAAGATCAGCGGTTAAAATCTTTAATAATGTTTGTGCATTAAAAGTGATTATTGTTGTTATATTATAGGAATATCAAGGCTTAACCGGATGTCGGCTTCCGAGGAGTATCAGGTGAGGTTGCATATACTCATTCCACCCGTGATAGCCGGGTTGGTTGGTCTTCGAACTACATAGGTTCCTTTGCATCTTACGGTTATTGTTGTTGGTATCTTTGTGATATTTGTTGATACTTTTTGTGAGGATGGATAACCTTGGATATGTGCCCGTAATACTGTGTGTGTATTTTTGTTGTTTGATTGAACTGCTGATATGTTTATTGATTGATATTTGTTTGCTACAGATATTGTTGTTGATGTTGCTGGATTGTGTTGTTGGTCTATAGATATTGTGAGTAATCGTTGAACTGCTATTTATGAATAATTGGTAATATGAGATTGTTGATTGGATGAGTCTGTAGAAAAACTTGGGATAATAGGAAGTTGGATAAATGAGGATAGAATACTGGAATTGGAATTGAAATTGAGAAGATGATTTAATTGTCACGTGGAAAGTAGTGGTACGACTAGATGGTTAGAGGCTAGTTCTGTGGTGTCATGGCCGGTTTGGTTTGGATATTGGGAATGTTGATCCTGGATGATTTGGATATTGGGATGTTGATCCCGGATTGGTTGTTGTTGGGATGTTGATCTCGGATTGTGTTTTGGCCTGGCATCCGGAATTAGTTAATAACCAGGTACGACCCTAGCTTGTCCAGTGACAGGGGCTCGGAAGATAAAATTGGTATTAACAATAAATATTCTTTTGGTCTATCCGTGTTTGAGATGTGCTTTTGCTTTGTTGGGCTGTGATGTGATATGTTCATTTGCATGATGTCTCATGATCATACCCAGGGAGGTTTTCAGTCATCAGTTTAGTCGGATGACCGTGGTCGGCATAGGTTGTCGGTTTGCGGGTATTGTTTGTTGTCGTTGGTCGTGAGTAGTCTATTGTTGTTGGCATCGGTTGCCAGTTGACCTTTGTTTGTTGTCGGCTTCTTTTGATAATTGACGGATGAGTATCACTTGTCGTTTTTGATTGAATATTGAGAATTGTTTTTGTTGTGGTTACGAGTTGTTGTGGTGACTGCTGATGCCGTGCTGTGTTGTGATTCTACCCGGGGACCGGTTTGTGATGTTGATTGGGTATGGTCTGTGCTGGTTGCCGGCTACCCGGTGAGCGAGGCTCACGTGATTTTGAGATTGTTTTGGTACCGGATTAGATGATCGGCTAGCACAGTAACAATATGTTATCATACGATGAGGAACCTCTGTTGTGTATAGTCTGATAGTGTGACACCCGGGGTCTATGAGGGCGGGAAGTGTATACCGGTGCCGGGATGAGCATAGACAAGGAGCGGCTTCTGGCAGGCTTCTAGACGGAGGGGCACACGAATGAACTGAATCCACACCGGAATAGGAGAGATCCTGAGACTGTGTAGGGATGGGGCTGCACAGTTGGGGCGATTTCATAATTATATGGGTATGGAACTGTATAATTAAGAATAGCTCAAATGAAGTTATTTCGAGGTTGTATAGGTACGAGACTGTACAATGGGGAATAGCTTAAATGACTTGATAGGTACTAACTATATCAACAAGGTGCACCTACCTTTTCGGTGCTCATTTCAGAAAAAACTCCAAAGTTAAACGTGCTTGACTTGGAGCAATTCTAAGATGGGTGACCTCTTGGGAAGTTTTCCCCAGAAACATACGAGTGAGGACAAAGCATGTTGGAAAGGTCTCGTGTTGGTCGGTAGTGACAGTCGACAAGCCGGGACGTTACAGTTGGTAGCAGAGCTCCAGGACTCCTCTAGTACGGTGTGGGGTTCGGGGACGAATCTAGCGGAAGCTGGTGGGCCTGTGACACCCGGGGTCTATGAGGGCGGGAAGTGTACGCCGGTGCCGAGATGAGCATGGACAATGAGCGGCTTCTGGCAGGCTTCTAGACGGAGGGGCATACGAACGAACCGAATCCACACAGGAATAGGAGAGATCCTGAGACTGTGTAGGGATGGGGCTGCACAGTTGGGGCGATTTCATAATTATACGGGTATGGGACTGTATATTTAAGAATAACTCAAATGAAGTGATTTCAAGGTTGTACAATTATGGGACTGTACAATGGAGAATAGTTTAAACGGCTTGATAGGTACTAACTATATCAACAAGGTGCATCTTCCTTTTCGGTGCTCATTCCAGAAAAACTCCAAAGTTAAACGTGCTTGACTTGGAGCAATTCTAGGATGGGTGACTTCCTGGGAAGTTTTCCCCAGAAATATGCGAGTGAGGACAAAGCATGTTGGAAAGGTCTCGTGTTGGCCTATAGTGACAGTCGACAAGCCGGGACGTTACAGTTGGTAGCGGAGCTCCAGGACTCCTCTAGTACGGTGTGGGTTTCGGGGACGAACCTAGCGGAAGCTGGTGGGCCTGTGACACCCTGGGTCTATGAGGGCGGGAAGTGTACGCCGGTGTCGGGATGAGCATGGACAAGGAGCGGCTTCTGGCAGGCTTCTAGACTGAGGGGCACATGAACGAACCGATTCCACACCGGAATAGGAGAGATCCTGAGACTGTGTAGGGATGGGGCTGCACAGTTGGGGCGATTTCGTAATTATATGGGTATGGGACTGTATAATTAAGAATAGCTCAAATGAAGTGATTTCGAGGTTGTACAGGTGTGAGACTGTACAATGGGGAATAGCTTAAACGACTTGATAGGTACTAACTATATTAACAAGGTGCACCTACCTTTTCGGTGCTCATTCCAGAAAAACTCCAAAGTTAAACGTGCTTGACTTGGACCAATTCTAGGATAGGTGACCTCCTGGGAAGTTTTCCCCAGAAGCATGCGAGTAAGGACAAAGCATGTTGGAAAGGTCTCGTGTTGGTCTGTAGTGACAGTCGACAAGCATGGACGTTACAGACAGGACTAGAGTATGTGTTGTATAGAGTGGGTCGGTTACCCAATATGTAGTTGAGTTGAGGTGTCCTGGTCGGGCACTAGAGTTTTGTATAGTCTATGAGGTGTTGGGTGGTCAGTGCATTGCATAGTCGATGGGGTGGACATTTGCATAGTCCGCATTGTTCTTTGTGACTGTATTTGTTATATGTTTTGTTCACTACTCGTATGCCATATTGAAGTGCTCTTGACTGATAAGTATATCCTATGTTGTTCATCTTGAGTTATGTGTCGGTGAGATTATGGAGAATCTCACTCCTCACCTGCCCCATCGGCAGGCTACGTTGTTCTTTGTGTAGGTATGCATCATGGCAGGCTGCGACATCTCCTCTGACGGATCTGGATCCATAGTCTGCATCGAGTCGATTCATACTTTTGCTGTGATTATTAAAAATTGCTTCCGTTGTGCTATTGATACTATTGTACCCGAGGTCGAGTGACATGATATTATCTTTGGGCCGTTGGGCCGGATTTTCCTGTTGTATTTACTATTTATGCCACGTGTCAGCACTATTGTTCGGTAAATACTGTGTGTCGGGTAAATTTGGGTCGGGGTGTTTCAACTCTTCTAGCATCAAAACAAATATGTGATTATAGGCTTAATTAAGTAATTAATTAAGACTAATCTTGTTAGTGTATTTATGATGATTATTCAGTGACTATTATATTATTTTGTTGATTAACAAACATTTTGGTAAGCCTTGTGTGTTTTAAGTATTGGCAGAAAAATTTGGTTTCTCGCAGAAACCAAAACCAGGAAGATTTTGCTTCACCGCATCGACCAAAAAGTCACTTTCTGGGCAGTTGGCGCTGTGGTCCCAAAAGTTGCAGTAGTGATCCAGAAAAGTAGTTGGCATTAAAGCAACTACACTAACTGTTACACTTGCTTTCCCAGGGTCAGAAAAAATTCAGAAAAGTGGTCCTCACATCTCTCTCTCCTCTAGAAGATTTGGTGGTCCTCACTTTCCATTTTGGAAATCTTTTTGAAGAAAAATAATTTTTGCCGAAGAAATATCCAGATATGGCTCATCTACGTGGACAGTTTTATTAATAGAGCAAGAAGTCAACTCGTGTGCCATGTGGAAGCCTACTAGCTGTTGAGAAACACTCCTCCCCATCCTTAGAATCTATAAATAGAGGATTGAAGCCTTACAGCAACTCAACCTAGCCATTCAAGAGATTCTAAGTTGTGAAAAAGTGCTTACCTTGAGAGATATTCTTTGAGCTCGATTTGTATAACTTCTTGAGTAAGTCACTCTTGAAGCTTTGCTTTGTGATTGGTTGCAATCAGCAAGATTATGGGTTAATCTAGTTGGGTAAACAAAGCTAGGTTCAGTTTTGGGTTAGGTTTGGCAAGTTAAGCCCGCAAAAACTTGTATACCATAGGTTATTTGGCTCCCCTGCAAAAGCCAAGCTAGTGGATAGTTAGAAATCCTAAAGGGGGAACCTTTAGGTAGTGGATGTACTCCTGCATAGGGAACCACTATAAATTGCTTGTGTCCTTTACTTTTCTGTCCTCATAACTGCATTTCTAATTAGTTTCATATTTGGTTTCATAGCAAGAACCAAATCTTCAGAAAAGCCAAAAAGAAGGAAACGCTAATTCAACCCCGCTTCTTTTTCATTTCTAGGCCAACATTTTTGTCTTTTTATTCTTACAAGTACTCGTTGGCTTAATGACTTTTTTTGTATTTCATCATATTTTCATTAAATAAATGAATAAGCATCGATTAGTATAAAAAAAAATGAAGGTTTTTTTTCCTGCTGATTTTGTGGGGGGATTTAATTTTTTTTCTTTTTCAAAAAATAAAATAATTTAATAAATTAAATTTGTATTAAAAATTAAAAATAATTTTTTACAATAAAAAATACAAAAATAGGGCCCACTTGGTAGTGCACGTACCTCACTCTCTGAAATCAAACCGAAAAAGGAGCGAGTGCGCCTCACCTTCTGGCAGGACGCTCCACGTTATCCGAGGGGCTACCCCGGACCCCTAAAAGTGACAAAAACTAAGAGTATGGACCTGTAAAAAGAACAAAAAATAGTACAGACCCGCAAACGTTACTTATGAAACAGTACGGATCCTATATATACTATATATGTGTCAATGTACTTACTTGTTATGAGTTTAGAGAGGCTTGATCAAAATGAGTTAAGAGAGGACCCACATCAACATTGTAAATATTGTGGCTGCGAAAATATTATGTTTTTAGGGAAAAAAAATTAAACACTAAATAATTATACATACTGTTCTGAATTTAATCGTAAATTTATTAATTACAATAGAAATTCGAAAGATATTATCATTTGCATGCAACACCGTGGCCAAAGGACTAGTCTTTGTAAATTATTGGATAGAAGTTCCCAAAAATCATATGGTAAGGAGTAATTTAAGATTCTGTTAAAAAGAGGGCTTAATAGCGTGTTATTTTCCGATAAAAGCAGATTATTTCTCAATAACTACAAGATTCTATGTTTTCTTTTTTAAAAAAATATAGAATACAGGCTTCGAAGCATCTTCCTTTGTCCAATCAATCAATAAATGTCAGTACAGTTCCATTGTCTTTTATGTAGTTTGGATAATATTTCTTTGGTGTGGTTTAAAAAAAAAAATAACATTCTTTGATCACAATAACGTTGAGTGCCTATCAAATTTAATGCTCATATTTTTTCCTCGGTATCCGAAGCTTTGCCCCGACTAATTCGGATTCGACCCACGTCGAGCACCTAAGTGTGGTAGGTGAGTGTCCTAATGGAAATTTTCTGTGTACACGAGGACTCGAACCGAGACCTCGCTTAAGCGGAACCAACAGGGGCCCTGGCCCCCCTAAATCTCATATATAATTATTTATGGTAATAATGTATCATAGAACTCATGATGGTGTGATGGTTGGTAGCGCCTTAACTCATGCGATTGATGCGGGTTCGAGCCCGAGATTACCTTTCCCAGATAAGGTGGTGGAGGACCCAAAGCTGTAGCCCATCCCAGTCCTGTTTGTTTGCTTCTTTCTTTCATGACAAAAATGTTCTTATTGAAATAAATGCGCAAGATGGACGTGACGGGACTTGCCTCTCAATAATAAGTCCTATCTATATGTTATAAAATTAGGGGACATTTTCACTATTTGATGGAATAATACAAACTTGGTCAAGCTTGACCAAGTTAATAATACAACTTTGTAGGAAATAATAAAACTTTAATAATAATAAAATGGAGAATAATTATATTAATGATGGAAGGAGGAGAGAAAAGAAGTGTATGGAAATTTGGAGAGAGTGAGTTTATGGAGATTGAAGGTGTAAGTGTGTATGGAAATGAATGGGGTATTTATAGGTGAAAATGGGAGGATAAAAACAAATGAGAATGATTAATTTAATAAGATAAAATCAAAAGGATATTAGGTAAAGGAAGATGGTATTAAGATTAGGACAAAGAGAATTATGGTGAGTAAATGGCCAAAGGGATGAATCCAATTGGATGTTATGTTGAGGGGTAAAATATTTACCGGGGGTAAATTCGGGTACGGTAAAAATGAGTTTTACTGTATGGTAACAATGACATTCACCATAATTTATTTACAACACTCCCCCTTGAATGTCATTGCACTTTGGGTAGAATACGCTTTAGAAGAACTGCCTCGTTAAAAACCTTACCAAGAAAAACCCAGTGGGATAAAAACTTGGTGAAGGAAAAAAGAGTGCAGTGCGTATTCTACTCCCCCTCATTTTGGCCTCCCTTGATGTCACGAAATCGTCGCATGCCAATCTTCCTTATCAACTTCTCAAAAACTGAAGTAGGCAGTGATTTTGTGAATAGGTCTGCCAAATTGTCACTTGAGCGAATCTGTTGAACACAAATATCACCATTCTTCTGGAGATCATGAGTGAAAAAGAATTTTGGTGATATGTGCTTTGTCCGGTCGCCTTTGATGTATCCTTCCTTCAATTGGGCAATGCAGGCAGCATTATCTTCATAAATGATTGTTGGAACATCTTTCCCACTATCCAATCCACAAGAATCTCGAATATGTTGTGTCATTGATCTTAGCCAAACACACTCTCGACTAGCTTCATGTATGGCTACAATTTCTGCATTATTTGAAGAGGTGGCAACAATACTTTGCTTTGTGGATCGCCACGATATAGCAGTTCCTCCATAAGTAAACAGGTAGCCTGTTTGTGACCGAGCCTTATGTGGATCAGACAAATAACCTGCATCTGCATAACCAATTAGATCGGGTTTGGACCCGGATGAATAAAATAATCCCATATCCATTGTACCCCGAAGATATCGAAAAATTTGTTTTATCCCATTCCAATGTCTGCGAGTGGGGGCAGAACTATATCTTGCTAGTAAACTAACAGCAAAAGATATATCAGGTCTTGTATTAGTAGCAAGATACATTAAAGCTCCAATCGCGCTGAGATATGGTACTTCCGGACCAAGAATTTCCTCATTATCTTCTCGAGGTCTAAAAATATCTTTCTTTTGATCAAGCGACCTCACAACCATCGGGGTACTTGTTGGATGCGCTTTGTCCATATAAAATCTTTTCAAAACCTTCTCAGTATAATGTGTCTGATGGACAAAGATCCCATTTTCTAAATGTGCAATTTGAAGACCTAGACAGAGTTTTGTCTTTCCAAGGTCTTTCATTTCAAATTCTTTCTTTAAACAATGCACGGCTTTGGAAACTTCTCCAGGGGTTCCAATAATATTTAAATCATCAACATAGACAGCAATGATGACATATTCATGTATGGACCTTTTAATAAAAACACATGGACATATGGAATCATTTTTGAAACCTTCTTTTACCAAGTATTCACTGAGACGATTATACCACATACGTCCAGATTGCTTCAAGCCATATAAAGATCTTTTCAATTTAATTGAGTATATATCCCGGGAATTAGTTGCTTCGGGCAACTTGAGTCCTTCAGGGACTCTCATGTATATATCATGGCTTATAGGTCCATAGAGATAGGCTGTAACAACATCCATTAGACGCATTTCTAATTTTTCATGTACTGCCAGACTAATTAGATACCGAAAAGTTGTTGCATCCACCACAGGGGAGTATGTCTCCTCATAATCAATACCAGGTCGTTGGGTGAAACCTTGTGCGACAAGCCGTGCTTTATATCTCACTATTTCATTTTTCTCATTTCTTTTTCGCACAAATACCCATTTGTAACCGACCGGTTTTACACCATCAGGTGTTGGGACTACAGGCCCAAAAACTTCTCGCTTCATGAGCGAGTCTAACTCAGCCTTAATTGCGTCTCTCCATTTTGGCCAATCATTTCTTTGCTGGCATTCATCAATTGATTTAGGCTCATGATCCTCATTTCCTTCCATAATATTTAGCGCTACATTATATGCAAAAATTTCGTCGACGGTTATTTCACATCGGTTCCATCTTGTTCCTGACATAATATAGTTGATTGAGATCTCATCATTTTGACTTATTTCAGGTACCTGTGTTACTTCTGGAACATTACAATTTATGTCAGGATCCTCTTCTAGAGGATTATTAATTTGAACCTCTGCAGGAGGTTTTATTACCTCGTTGGGGCCATCTTGTATCTTTGCTCCTTTTCTCTGTCGAGGATTTTTATCTTTGGAACCGAGTGGTCTGCCACGCTTCTGGCGTGCTTTAGATTCATTTGCAATCTTTATTTGTCCTTCGGGGACATCAATTCTAGCAGGAGCATTTGCAGCTGGTACATGAGATTTGGTCACTCTATTGATATCAGTAAAAGCGTCTGGCAATTGATTTGCTATATTTTGCAAATGAATTATCTTTTGAACTTCAAGTTCACACTGATTTGTTCGAGGATCAAGGCTTGATAATGATATAGCATTCCATTTAATTTCTTTATCCAGCTGCTTATTTACTTCCCCTAATGTTGGATAAACATTTACATCAAAATGACAGTCAGCAAATCTTGCTGTAAATAAATCTCCAGTTGTTGGTTCCAAATATTTTATAATTGATGGAGATTCATATCCAACATATATTCCCAATCTTCTTTGAGGACCTATTTTAGTTCGTTGTGGTGGAGCAATTGGCACATATACTGCACAACCAAAGGTCCGAAGATGGGAGATATTAGGTTCGTGACCATGAACCAATTGAATGGGGGAGAGCTTATGATAGCTTGTTGGCCTGATGCGCACAAGTGCTGATGCATGCAAAATAGCATGTCCCCAAGCAGTAACGGGGAGTTTGCATCTCATCAATAATGGCCTCGCAATCAACTGAAGGCGTTTAATCAACGATTCTGCTAGACTGTTTTGGGTATGAACATGAGCTACAGGATGTTCAACCACAATTCCAATTGACATACAATAGTCATTAAACGACTTAGAGGTGAATTCAGCAGCATTATCAAGACGTATAATCTTAATTGCATGATCAGGGAAGTGCGCCCGCAATTTGATCAATTGTGATAATAAGCGCACAAACGCCAAATTGCGTGAGGACAACAGGCACACATGGGACCATCTAGTTGATGCATCAATTAAAACTATAAAATATCTAAATGGTCCACACGGTGGATGTATAGGTCCACAAATATCTCCCTGAATTCTTTCCAAAAATGCTGGTGATTCAGAACCAACTTTGTCATATGAAGGCCGGATAATTAATTTTCCTTGTGAACAAGCAGCACATGTAAATTCATTAGATTGAAAAATCTTCTGGTTTTTCAATGGAAGACCAAATGAATTTTCAATAATTCGACGCATCATTATTGATCCAGGATGGCCCAACCGATCATGCCAAATTTTTAAATCATTAGACAGCTTCAGGCTGGTGCCAGCTTCTGGCTGGGTATAATAATTTTCAATGACTCGAATATTTGTGTAATACAATCCAGAAGATAATACACGTAATTTTTCCACAACTTGTTTGTTACCTGTAGTGGTGACTTTTGTAATATAGAGATATTCAGCATCTATTTCATTCATTGTCTCAGTATGATATCCATTTAAACGGATATCCTCAAAACTCAATAAATTTCTTTGAGACTTTGATGAGAATAAAGCATTTTCAATGATTATTTTTGTTCCCTTTGGTAGTAGAATTTGAGCTCTTCCGGAGCCTTCAATTATTTTTGTACTACCAGAGATTGTACTAACATATGCCTTTTCAAATTTCAAAGTAAAGAAATATTTCCGTTTATTAAATACGGAATGAGTGGTTGCACTGTCTGCTAGACAGATATCTGAGTCATTGTTCTTGTAACCAAATAGTTGAATGTCCATATCTTCATAAAAGAAAATAAAACATACATAAGAAAGTAATATTGAACTGAAATTTATTACAAATTAAAAGAACATTAATAACATTAATAAAAATAAATAACAGATAAGAACATAAATATAAAATACATGGAAATAGACAACAAGATTATTCTTGCTTTATTTTCTTGCTTGCTTCTTCTGGATCAGCAAGATAATCATCGATATCGAAATATGAGTCGAACTGGAAGGCAGCATCTTGGTCATCATCTTGGACAAAATTTGTTTCAGCAACTTTATTTTTTCCTTTCAAAGATGATTGGTAAAGTTCTACCAAGTGCTTCGCTGTACGGCATGTCCGTGACCAATAACCTGTCATGCCACATTGATAGCAGACTGTCTCGTGATTTTTCTTATCATTATATTTGGCATCATTAGCCAGTTTTCCTTTAGCCTTACCATGGTTATAAATATTGCGGTCACGGTGATTAAAATTGTTCCTTCCACGTCCACGCCCACGTCCCCGGCCACGACCTTTTCCACGGCCACGACCAGAATTATCATGTACTGCTGCATTCGCTTCTGGGAATGGAGTAGAAGTAGTGGGATGAGACTCATGATTTTTCATCAATAGCTCATTATTTTGTTCAACTACCAGGAGGCAAGAAATTAAATCAGAATATTTTGTGAAACCCTTTTCACGATATTGCTACTGTAGGAGCACATTTGATGCATGGAAAGTAGAGAATGTTTTTTCCAACATATCAGCATCAGTAATATCTTCTCCACACAGTTTTAACTGAGAGCTGATTCGAAACACAACTGAATTATATTCATGCAAAAATTTAAAATCTTGCAGCCTTAGGTGCATCCACTCGTAACGAGCTTTTGGGAGTATGTCCATCTTCAGGTGATCATACCTTTCTTTCAAATTCTTCCAAAGATCTGCAGGATCTTTGACAGTAAGATACTCCGTCTTTAGACTATCATGAAGATGATGACGGAGAAAGATCATGTCTTTTGCCTTATCTTGACTAGATACATCTTTTGCCTTTTCTTGACTTGTCCCTTCTTTATCTTGAGTAGAAACGGCTTTTCCCTTATCTTGAGGAGATTTTATGATATCTCCCAGGCCCTGAGCATCTAAATGCATTTCTGCATCTAGTCTCCATGATAGATAATTTCTTTCGGAAATATCTAGGGCCTCAAACTTAAGCTTTGCAAGATTTGCCATTATAACAGTAAAGAAATAATAACAAAATATAAAACAAATATAAAGAGAAATAATAATAGAAATTATATAGTATATATGCTTACTCGATAAATCTTTCAGCTATATTAGTAGAATAATAATATGTAATATATATGTATGCTTACTCGATAGATCTTTCGGCTATATAAATACTATATATGTGTAATAGAAATAATTAAAGTAGTAATAAGAAAAGGTTTAGAAATAATTACCTTGATAAGGTAGAGACTCGTGCTGATAACGTGTTATAAAATTGGGGGAGATTTTCACTATTTGATGGAATAATACAAACTTGATCAAACTTGACCAAGGTAATAATACAACTTTGTAGGAAATAATAAAACTTTAATAATAACAAAATAGAGAATAATTATATTAATGATGGAGGGAGGAGAGAAAAGATGTGTAAGGAAATTTGGAGAGAGTGAGTTTATGGAGATTGAAGGTGTAAGTGTGTATGGAAATGAAGGGGGTATTTATAGGTGAAAATGGGAGGATAAAAACAAATGAGAATGATTAATTTAATAAGATAAAATCAAAAGGATATTAGGTAAAAGAAGATGGTATTAAGATTAGGACAAAGAGAATTATGGTGAATAAATGGCCAAAGGGATGAATCCAATTGGATGTTAGGTTGAGGGGTAAAATATTTACTGGGGGTAAATTCGAGTACGGTAAAAATGAGTTTTACTATATGATAACAATGACATTCACCATAATTTATTTACAACACTATATATATTTTGGCAAGAGGGGGTTTTTGGTATGCTATATAAAACGCTTGCAATGGAATCCCTAACCTTCTTTTTCTTGGAAGATCACGCTAAATAGACACACAAGATTAGTAAATTACTTCACCAAAACAAAAATTAATTCGGATTCCCTTTCTGTTCACATTCGTTGGATTTAGAAATGGCAAGTTTGTCAACATGGATAAGGTTGATGAAGTCACATAAGTTGAGTGGAAGGAATCCTGTAGGGAGTGGTTAGTTATGTGGATACAAAACACTCTTTAATTTAGGTTTAGCACATTAATCATGCTTGCATAATACTACTAGTTGTACTACTTAACACACAGTAGCCGGCCCACACCACCAATGGAAACCAAACCCAGTAACCACCGGAAATGCCCAAATACGTGGCACTGTTTCTTGACCGAGTTCAGTCTGGCTCGGTTCAGTCCAATCCCAAAAACGGAAGATCCCTTGGAATATACCCACTAAATGATATCCCTCCCTTCCTCCTCCTATTGGTATAGTGTAGTAGCAATTTAGCCGCTTCAAGGGAGCGAAAAATGCGGATAAGTCCCCTCCCCTCCCCTCCCCTTCCCTTCCCTTCCCTTCCCTTCCCTGGACTTTTTACCCTCTATTATAAATAGAAACCCACCACCACTTCTTTCTCTATCCTGTGTTTTTATTTTTAAAAGAACTCTCCTTTTCGTTAAATTGGACGGAGATTCCCTCTCAAAACTAAACTGAACTCTGGTAAGTTAAACTCTTCTGCCAAAATAGACATGAGCTCATCTTCTTCTGCCTTGTCGGAACCCGACCAACTAAATCTTATGGGGAAGGTTAATGTCTTCAAGGTCCAAGGCCGGGACAGACGTGGCCGTAAGGTACTTCTCATCATTGGCAAGCATTTCCCAGGTGAGACTTTTTTTACGAGTACATGTTTCATGCTTGGTTTGGTTTTATTTTATGCGAATTAGAGTTGCATTTCTAGGTTTTGTTTTACTTACATGTCTTTTAGACCTGTGAATGATTAATACCTCACCATGAGGGTATAGAATAGAATGTTTTTAGTGATTAATACCGTTCGTTTATGTTTTTGGTATATGTTAATGTGTGCCAGGTCGGATGGTGAGCAGCGAAGCTTTGAAGAGATATTTGGAGGATAGAATATATCCAAAATTAGAAGGGAAAGCATTCTCTGTGGTGTACGTGCACACAGATGTACAGAGGAGCGAGAATTTCCCAGGGATATCAATCCTACGATCAGTTTCCGAGGCTATTCCAATGGATGTGAGGAGCCATCTTGAGGCTGTGTATTTCCTGCATCCAGGCCTGCAGGCTAGGCTCTTCCTTGCCACTTTTGGTCGCCTTGTATTCACTGGAGGGTAAGATTCTCTCCTTTGATTTCTCTGTATAGTAGTATATGTCAATGTCACGCTCATTAATCAATGTCCCTCTTTAGGGCCCCATTCTGCCCTTTAATGGTATTTAAAATATATATCCTAATTAACTATAATGATATCACGGTTTCCTTTAATTAATAGTATGGGGTATTATGAAAAATTAATGAGACTTTTTTAAAGGCGTCATTTGAGGATTATGTTAAAAGAAACAGATTATGTGTTAGTGAAAGGCTGATTTTTATATGATTTGTCATTAATTGTTTTGGTCGGAACAACAGGTTATATTCGAAAGTGAAGTATGTGAATAGGCTGGAGTTTTTGTGGGAGCATGTGAAGAGGAATGAGATTGAGATGCCTCAGTTTGCGTATGATCACGACGACGAGATGGAGTACCGTCCGGTGACGGATTACGGACTGGAGAGCGATCATCCCCGTGTCTATTGTGGGTCTTCCGTGGATAACCCGATGTCCTTGTACTCAATGCGGTGTATCGCGTAGCATACATACTCATATGTATATAAAAGTAAGGGCATATATGAATGTGCTTTGCTCCTTAGTTTCCAACTCTCCATGTACAAATTTCGGGGATTGAAATGCCCCTTCCTTTCTCTTTCTCTTTTTCTTTTCCCCCCTATTTTTAGGAATGCCTAGGAGCTTTGTACGAAGTGAAGCTTGGGGGATAAGGTTGCCTTCTATGGAAATGAACTTTCAGGTTGTGACACATCAGAAGAACTTGTTTTCCACAAAAAATTAAACCCACGATGCACACAGAGGGCGAGAGTGACAATGATGTTATCAGTTGTGGTCTGTACGTTGAAGACGTGAGTGATGGTAGTATTGTTTTCAGTTACCCGTCCATGTTTTGTACCTGAAAAAAAAAAAAAAAAAACTGAACTCCACTAACCGCTGCCCATCATTTGTCTGTCTTTGGTTCTCTTCATCCTCCCAGCCAACACCAATTACTCACCCCACCCCACTCCAACCACCTAACCAAGCAAGCCACCGAGGATTTAAGCTTGTCGTTTAGGGGTTTATCCATCCTTTGGGCCACTTGAATTGTGGTATTCCGCTTGCTGGCCCTACCCTCCTTGGCAATTAATTTCGGGGAATCCATTTTTAGTCTTCAAATGATAAAATTAACCATTATTATAAAGTATATGGCATTTCACACTATTCATTTCATTCACAATGACTTTTCAAATTTTTTTTTTCTTCTCTCTCTTCCTTTATATTATTTTTCCTTTTATTTTATCCACTGTTCATTTACATCTCCTTTACCATTGGAAACATAAAATTCAAGATGGGAAGAGATTATCTAATTATACAAGACTAACTAATGAAAATGGTTACACCATTGAACGATATTCCTCCCAATGTTACTCTTCTTGTAATCTGAATCAATTTTCTCATTTAATATGTTATTTTTTTATATGTTATCTTTTTTTAAAAAAAATTGTTATCTTCCTTTATAAAAATTTTGTTTTTGTATGGCTGGTGAACAATTTTTACTGCTTGGTTCTAATTTTTTTTTTTTTTTAAGTGAACAAATTTTTTCAGCTTGGCTATAACCTTCTTTTAGTCAATAAATTCTTTATCTTATATATGTTATAAAACGTGTATTGTAATAGTGGATGTCACTATTACACCAACCATGTTCTGTATATATAGAGAATACATGAATAAAAATACTGGGTTGAGAGCTCGGTTCTCCCATTTATGCTTTCTCTTTTCTTCTCATCTTTCTCACCTTCTTCACCAAAATCTTCCATTAAACTAGTTATTCATAACACGTTATCAGCACGAAGGTGCTCCATTCTGTGCTTGAATCCACACGCACAGTCGCCGGCCGGGAGAAGAAACCCGTCACCTCTGGCGTGACGTTTTGCGCCGTCGTTCGACGCACCACCACCACCATCGGACTCCACGGGCCGCCGCGACCACAACGGCCCCTCACCCGTCCACAGCCGCCGCCGGACGCGCCGTCTACGGCCGGAAACCCGACGGAAAACCCGGATCCGTTTTTCTGCACAACCGGGTCCGTCTCCTTCCACCCTCCCGACGCAGCCCACCACCACTGGATGCAGCGCCACCGCGCCATGGAGACACGCCCGGCCGCGAGCTCCTCCCCGTGGCTACAGCCACTCCTCGCTTGCGCAGACCCGACTGGTCGGGCACTGCCCATAACCGCCGCCGCCTTGCTGCCTGCACCGCAGCTCCGAACGCACCCCCACCTGAACCAAAGTCGTCGCCGGCGTTGGCCCCCCTCGCCGCCTCCTCCCTCTTCACCGGTAGGTTGATCTCCCTCTTCACCGGTAGTGATTTTGTTAGAAATTTGATTTTTTTTGTGTGGGTTCTCTTTATGACTTCATTTTAATATAAGAAATACAACTAATTCTGCAAAGTCAAACGAAAAAAAAGGGAGAGGTGATAGTTGGATCAAAATTGTAGTCCAGTTCATGAAGTCAGCCCACCCAAATTTCCCTTGATACAACTTCAAATCCAGCAAGGGAAATGGGCCGCCTTACAATTTCCTCAAGTACATTGGGCCCTCCATTCTATATTACAGTTCTTAATTCTTAATTCAGACAAAATTTATGATCGAATCATCTATAATATATATATATATATATATATATATATATATATATATATATATATATATATATATATATATATATATTTGGTAAACAACGAGCAACAGATAGCATTCACTAAGAACCATCCCGCAGGGAATAATTGAATTGAATAGTTTTTTGCAGAAGAAATAGAAAATTCAAAAAGAGCCAGAATCTTCATTCCCCATGGATAGTTTACTTTGAAACATCCGGTAGTTCTAGAGCAAAGCTCTGTGATTTCTATTTATATGCACAAAGCAACAATTATGCTTGATTGATGGCATATACATGGTATAATTTTAGTGTAATTGCAGTGATTGTGGATTTGAGTTGCTTTCTGTAGTTGTCGGTGTTCTTGACATACATGGCGTGGGTGCAATGGCCGGTGAGGAGTTTTATTTGTTTTTTCTTTTTATAAAAGGATTTGTTGATGTGTGGTTCACTAACTTCACGGGCAGTAATTTTTGGCCGAAATCCGGCACCATGAACAGTGTTCGGTTGGGATCCGACAAGCCCGGCATTTAGCATCTCGGTATTTCCCGGCAAGCCCAGACGTGCTTGGCCGGAATTTAGCATCTCGGGATTTTCCCGGAGCGCCTCGGGTTTTTCTCGGCAAGCCCAGAAGTGCTTGGCAGGAATTTAGCATCTCGGAATTTTCCCGGCAAGCCCGGAAGGCTATTGTATTTATTTTAGTGCTTCCCTTTACATTTTAAATGGGCTCATATAAGGCCCATTGCCTTTAATTTGTAGTTATTAAATTTTTATTGGGCTAATTTTTAAAAGGCCCATGTATTAATATGATATATTATATATATTATTGCTGAAAGATTTATCGAGTAAGCATATTTTCTGTTTTTATTTAAATTCCGATTGGGCTATTAAAAAGGCCCATTATTCATTTTTGTTTCTTTACAATTTATTGGGCTCGTATAAGGCCCATCGTATTTAATTTCCGATAATTTAATTTTACTTGGGGTGATTAATAAAAGGCCCCTTGCTTGTTTATTTTAATTAAGCATTTACATATTCAATTATGTTATTTGAATTTGAGGCCCTTAAAATTTCCGGAAGAAATTTATAATGGCATTAAATGCGAAAATGCATTTAAATGAGAATAGTCTGAAAGACTAAATGAAAGAGTCCAGAAGACTCGGGAAAAGAAAAATACAACGAAGACTGGAAGTCTTACCGTTCTAAAGATCCGGAAGATCCTTCAAAGAAAAATCGAAAATAAACAATATTACCACCAGAAGATGGCAATTATATGACCACCAGAAGGTGGATATTATACTTGCTTAACAATTCATTTTATATTCAATTTATTTTTATGTTCAGTTTAAATTATTACGCATTGCAATTTATTTTATTTACTTTTCAGTACTTTAAAATTGTTTCTTAGAATAATGCCTGAAGCATTAGTCTCGAAGACAATGCAAAATTGACATCCACAGGGGGAGAATTATATGTGTGTGGGATGTCAATGAAAAAAATGATTAAGACGCTCCAGAATAGCATAAATTCGAATATGTTCCTGAAGATTAACACGCTCTAGAAGAGCATAAATTCGAATATGTTCCTGAAGAATGCATGTTTTAATGTGATCTAGAAGATCGTATATTTACGCGAGTACAGACACCCCCAGCAATAAAATGAATTATTATGGATCCCAAATGAATTGACTCAGATTTATTCCCTGAAGCGAATAAGACAGTATAATTATTTGTGCCTGTGGGCGTAAATGAGATAATAAATGGAAAAGGCTCAAAGCAAACATGCATATTATTATTGCATAAACGGATACATAACTGGAGAATATTCAAAAAAGAATGGTTCTCATACATATATTTAAACAAGTAATCTATCGGTTGGGTTCAACATTAACCCTGAAACTCTGAGCCTCACCATTAGTGTTGACCCTAACACTGTCGTTCCAGGAGAACCACATACCACCCCTGTTGTTTTCTCCAAGTTTCTCAAACCGATTCGTTGGAGGAAAACGAAGTGGAATCACACATGATTCTCTCCTGCTTGCCACAAAGTCTCAGTAATCAGTACCATGTTAGGCTTGTACTGATTCTTCAGATCCCTTAAGGTACGCACAAAGTCTTGAGAGCTTCTTGCTATACCCCTGCAATTCCACAATAAAAGTCATACCTTAGGCCATGTAGGTGGTAACCCAGTCACCCTTGGGACGCTCCGAGCCATCATGGAAACCTGATAATAACTGCTTTGATTTAAAATTTGACATGAAGGCTCTAGCTGAAATTTCTGCATCCTAGCAGATATGAAAAACATTATAGAGTTAGCTGAGCCATAAAAATTTGTCCTGAGATTGCCTTGGTCCTCCAGGAAGAAAGTTTCTTCCATTAGAGTCACAAAGAACCTAGACAAGTATAGCTCATCTACAAAAACCAAACGTGGGATTCTTGCTAGCTCATTAGGCAGTTCCTCTTGTTGTTCATTTACCATGCTATAGGCCAATCTATTTCTTCTGCCTAGTGAGGCACCCTCAACAAAGAAAACAGTAGCTGGGGAAGGCATTTTTGTCTTGGTTGAGTTTTCCTGTTTCTTTGCTTTGATGAATTTTTCTATATCTATGAGTTTTCCTGTATCTTCCCATGTAATCCTTCTCCCATTTTATAGCTTGAGCATAGATAGCCAGGTGTCCCCGAAAAGTTCCTGAAGATTTTTCGGTGGATTATATTATTATTCAGCAAAATTCCAAAGCTTTACAATCCTCGAGGATTTGCTTTTGGAAATGTCTGCCATTATATTAATTATTGCTCAATAATTCCGATCTTTTCCGACATGAGTGGCAGAAATAAGTTTAAAATTGGCACATATATAGCTAGCCTGAAGCTAGCAGTTGAGTAATTGAAACTTAACATATCCAGCCAGAAGCTGGAATGCACTAGGCTGGAGCTAGCAATTTTAAGTGTTTAAATACACAGCTTGCGCAGCCTGAAGCTGGCACCAACTTGAAGTTGGTTCATGGATTTATTGTTTGGCATGACCGAATGGGCCATCCCGGTTCAATTATGATGCACAAAATTTATTTTGATCATTGATTGAAAAACCAGAAGTTTTTATAATCAATAAATTTTCATATGTTTGTTTGCTGCAAAATTTATTATACGGCCTTCCTAAGATGAGAATGGCCTAGCATCACCAGCAAGTTTAAGAATAATTAAGGGACATGAACGCGGACTGATCAATCCGCGGTGTTAACCATCTAGGTAATTTTTACGATGCATCGACTAGATGGTTTATTGTGTGACGAAAGTTGGCATAAGTGCGCACTTATTATGCCACTTGCGGGCACATGTCCCTACTTATGTTACTAGACTATATGTCTAGATAATGCTGGTATATTTTATCAACGAGAGACCATATATCATTGGAAATAAACCCAAACAAATCTAGGGGAACATTGACAATTGATTGCACGACTGTTGATGAAATATTATTGCTTGAGAAATTGATATTTTATATGCAGCAACACTGTGCATCAAGCCAACATGATGTTATAAGAACCCCCCCATTTAATTAATTAATGGTCACATACATAGTATCTCCCATCTTCGGACCTTGAGTTATATAATGCTCCACCACAGGGTTGTGAAATTGGTCCCTTAAAGAAGATTGGGAATCTACGTTGGGTATGTATCTCCATATATTATAAAGATAATTGAAACCTATGACAGGGGATTGGAGATTCATTTATAGCAATATTTGCTTATTAGTTGATGTTTTACCCAACATCAGGGGGAGAGAAAATAAGCAGCTGGATCAAGAAATTATTGAAATGACTTATCAATATTTAATTTTTGATCCTCGAATATTAGTATGAACCTGAAGTTCTAAGAAATGATTCATTTGCAGAAGATTAGTAAGTCATTTGCCAGACATATTTATTTGAAATATGTGACTATATACCAGCTGCAAATGCTCCTGTTTTGATGTTCCTGAAGAACAATATAAGTATGCAAATGAATCCATATGGATTATACTCGGTTCCAAAAAGAAAAGAAATTCTCGATAGAGATAAAGGAGCAAAAGTGATAAGATGGCCCCAGTGAGAAAATAAGACCTCCAGTAGAGGTTTGAATTAAAAGTCCTCCAGAAGAGGTTGATTCTCTGACACAATTGATAAAGTTCCAGAAGTAACTCAGGTACCTGAAATAAATGAGCATGATGAGATCTCAATTACAGTGTCAGAGATAAGACGGAACCGACGTAAAATAACCATCGACGGAATATTCATTGTTTAATATAGCGCTAAATGAAATGAGGATCATCAACCCACATTGACGAATGTAGGCACAGTATAATTGGCCAAAATATAGAAATACAATTAAGGCTGTATTGGACTCGCCCGAAGCGAGAAATTGGACTCGCCCAAAGCGAGAGATTGGACTTGCCCGAAGCGAGAAGTTTTTCGGACTTGTAGTCCGTACACCAAAAGGTGTAAAATTCTATTGGTCATAATAGGGTATTTGTGCGGAAAGAAATAAATAATGAGATATAAAGCACGGTTTGTGGCACAAAGTTTTACCCAAACGACCAGGTATTAATTATGAGGAGATATACTCCCCTGGCAATATATTAGAAATGCATCTAATGAATGCTGTTACAGCCTATTATTTTGGATCCATAAGTTATGATATATGCATGAAGATCCCTGAAGGATCCAAGTTGCCTGAAGCAACTAATTCCCAGGAAATTACAAAATAGAGTTGAATTGATCTTTACATAATTTAAATCATTTTGAGTATGGATAAACTTATTTATGATTGGAACTCCCAAAGAAGTTTCCAAATACCGTGCTATTAGACTGGTCCTGGAGTATCCTGTCTAAGTGCAATTTATATTGCTTGTAACATAAAGCCTGAAGCTTTTGATTTAAGCCTATCGGCTTTATATGTATTTGCTCTTATCTTCGGGGAATAACGAATGTGTAATCCTGTAAACCCGAAAGAGAGTAAAGCTGATTTTGCAGATGTAGATACCTTATTCAGTCCACATAAAGCAGAGACGGACATCAACCACAACTTTACATATGATATTGCAATATCATCGGGACTACAAAAACAAGATGGCAAGATAGACGCTCCAACGACAAAATTATGAAGTTAATGCTGCCAACTCTGTCCAATTGGAGTAATGATATACCAAAAGTGACCAGACAAAACACACGTCACCAGAAGCTGACAAGGGCGATTGGCATGCAACAATATCAAGAAATCAATGGAGGCTAAAATGAGGGGGAGCATCAAGCAATCAATGGAGGCCAAAATAAGGGGGAGTAGAATACGCACTGCACTCTTTTTTCCTTCACCAAGTTTTTATCCCACTGGGTTTTTCTTGGTAAGGTTTTTAATGAGGCAGTTCCCCATTTAGCGTATTCTACCCAATATACAGTGACATCCAAGGGGGAGTGTTATAAAACGTGTATTGTAATAGTGGATGTCACTATTACACCAACCATGTTCTGTATATATAGAGAATACATGAATAAAAATACTGGGTTGAGAGCTCGGTTCTCCCATTTCTGCTCTCTCTTTTCTTCTCATCTTTCTCACCTTCTTCACCAAAATCTTCCATTAAACTAGTTATTCATAACAATATATTTATAATTTTCTTTTTTACTTGGGGCCATATGAATATCTTCTTTATGTAGGTTGGAGCACTCGTGCATGTAAAGAATTACTATTTTTATCATTATTGTTAAATTGTAAAAAATTTAGTTCAAGAGTCAAAAAAATAATATATTCTCTAATTTCTGTAATTATTAATTAAAGGAAAAATATGTCAAATGGCCAAGATAGAAGGAAAAAATTGCGTAAGTTAAGGGAAAAAATAGCATATTTAAGTGTTCCTAAAATCTATATTAAGACCCACAATTATAACATAACAATTTTTTTTAAAAGATCAGACTTTAAAAGCAAGGTTAATTTTATCATTTGAGAGCCAAGCAACCAAAAGTTAGAGTGCGAATATTAATTATTAATTGAGAGGGTGTAAATATGGGTTTCTTTAATTTTGGCCACCTCACATTAGTTTTTTATAGATTTGTCTCGATCGAATTAAATACATTTTATCTACCTCAACTTTATTTTAAAAATAAATTGACACCCAACTAAAGAAAACCCTCATTTTTGTAAATCTGATGATGATTAACTGATTAACTTAAAGTTGTCACACTATTATATGCACTAATGAATGTTGATTAGTTTAACAATTAATCTCTTCAACTATGTTTTGATTATGACAAACTTATGAGTACTATCCTTTGTGTCCAATATGGTCTTTCAACTTATCCATAAGATGTTTGAACCCGTGATCAACCCCCTGGAAGATGGAGTAAGTGGGTTGAAAAATGTCTTAGTGGACATATGAGGTTGCTTTCATAAAAAAGCCTCCATGCCACTTTTGATTGTTTGATCCCTATGTTTATTAGTCAAACAACCTAGGACTCTACATGTCTGGACTCTGAACTGATGATAAAAGGTACCTTAAATGGATAAAAAGTCAAAAGGATTCAAATCTTGGGTCCAACCTAGGACTATATTAAAACATGACCACGCTGTTGAATGGGGTGTGTAACGTCCCGGCTTGTCGACTGCCACTACAGACCACGTTTCCGGGGAAAACTTCCCAGGAGGTCACCCATCCTAGAATTGCTCCAATTCAAGCACGTTTAACTTTGGAGTTCTTCTGGAATGAGCACCGAAAAGGTAGGTGCACCTTGCTGATATAGTTAGTATCCATCAAACCGTTTAAGCTACTCTCAATTGTACAGTCCCATACCTGTACAACCTCGAAATCGCCCTAACTGTGCAGCCCCATCCCTACACAATCTCAGGATCTCTCCTATTCCAGTGTGGATCGGTTCATTCCCATGCCCCTCCGTCTAGAAGCCTGCCAGAAGTCGCTCCTTGTCCATGCTCATCCCGGCACCGGCGTACACTTCCCGCCCTCATAGACACCGGGGTGTCACAGGCCCACCAGCTTCTGCTAGGTTCGTCCCCGAACCCTGCACCGTACTAGACGAGTCTTGGAGCTCCGCTACCAACTGTAACGTCCCGGCTTGTCGACTGCTACTACAGACCAACACAGGACCTTTCCAACATGCTTTCTCCTCACTCGCACGTTTCCGGGGAAAACTTCCCAGGAGGTCACCCATCCTAGAATTGCTCCAAGTCAAGCACGTTTAACTTTGGAGTTCTTCTGGAATGAGCACCGAAAAGGTAGGTGCACCTTGCTGATATAGTTAGTACCCTTCAAACAGTTTAAGCTACTCTCAATTGAACAGTCCCATGCCTGTACAACCTCGAAATCGCCCTAACTGTGCAGCCCATCCCTACACAGTCTCAGGATCTCTCCTACTCCGGTGTGGATCGGTTCATTCCCGTGCCCCTTCGTCTAGAAGCCTGCCAGAAGCAGCTCCTTGTCCATGCTCATCCCGGCACCGGCATACACTTTCCGCCCTCATAGACCCCGGGGTGTCACAGGGAATTTATCTTCTCTAAATTTATAGACGTCATGGCAATGAAATTTCCTTTTATGAATAATTCTTTATTTAATTTGTTTCTAAAAGAAAAATGTTGTAAGCTATAAAACATATTGTTTGATGTAGTATCATCCAAAATCAAATAGTTTGGGACCTGCTAGAACACTAAACACGAAAGAGTATTGATTTTTGACCAGGCTTGGGTGAGTGATGAAGTGTTTTTTTGACAATTAAAAAAAAACAAAAAAAAGGCATTGCTTAGACACCATACAAACATAAGGTTTCTACTAGGGTATAAACCCATTACTTTTTTCCCACTTTCCTTTTTCTTTTCTCGACTTCTCCCGCAGCCACACCAAAAAGAAAACAAGAAAAGAAAAAAAATTACTCCTAACTTACCTTCCGAGTTTCCCTCATTTCATCACACCTGTGTTGTCTCTTTATGCCCTCATTCCTTCTTTTGCTTTTACTGGATGTTGGACTCGAGCCGTGGCTTCGGGGGACGATGGAGTGAATACATCGGTGACGGGCGTTGACAAGGCTGCTCTTCGTCGCCGTTGCAAGGGTGAGTCCAACTTCCTCTTCTTCTTCCATCGCGGGATCCTCTCTCTTGTTCTTGTTAATACTTGGGCTTCATTCTAATCGAGTTTTGTTCAATTCTGGGTTTGGGTTCATCGATACGGCGACGGTGGATGTGTTATTGATGGATGCCAATGACACAGATTCTGTCAGTTGGTCTCGTGTTGGGGTTTCTTGTGGATGGTGGACAACGGCGAGGTAGTACTCTGGGTTTCTAGTTCGGGTCTTGGGGTTACCGATCCTGGTAAGCACTCCAATGACCCTATTTCAAATTAAATTGTGCTTGAGCAGAGAGTTTGGGTAACTCTGATTTATGTTTGTTGCTCGGTTATTGTTTGTCTTGGGTAGTATGAAGTTGAATTTGGGTCTTGCACTTTAGTGGCTTTTGTTGGAATTCAAGGCCTTGGGTCTGGTCTTGTACCGGGCTATGATTTAATTTTCCCATTAAGGTTCCAGTAACCATAAAACACCTATGATTTCATATGTAAGTTCTGCGGGTATTGATTTATTGAGCCAATTATCTAGTTGGGAGTTTATGGGCATATGTGTTGCTGGAAACTTAAATTGAAACTAGTTGTTGTATTGCATTTTGGCACCAAATGACAGAATAGGTTAACGTTTCTGGAACATTTAATATACTAAAAAAATTGAGAATTTAACATACTAGAAAATTATGATTTGGCTTTTGAGTTGGTCTAAAATTAATAGCTAGAAGTTAAGGTGGATAACGATTCATATTTAATGGAGTGTGTTACTGGGTTTTGCAAATGCTTTATTAAAATATAGTTTCCTTAAAAGCCATTCTTGGAATCGTTATATAACTTGCTGTGTGACTTTAATGGCCGAACCTAAATTGGTGAATGGGGCTTTGCTTTTAAAGGCCAACTTGGATAGCATAATGGTGGCTTTAGTTTACAAAAGAAGGAAAAGGGTGTTCAATTGTATATACATATATAAAAGAGTTTTTACTGGACTTTACCCATTCATCGAAACGTGTGTGGTCACCAGCTTGTATATATGCATATGTAAATCTTTAGCATGCAATAAATACCATGTTATGTCTTTCCGTGCTTTATGTGATGTATGTCTCTATGTTTAGGAACTAGTGATACCTTAAGAGTGGCTGTATTTGAACTCAAGACATGATCAGACTGTTGGTTCATAAACGTAATTATGGCCCAGGTGAGAACTTATAAACCCTTGTATGCATTACTGCCTACATTGCTCGGTTAATAAACTTGGAACAAGAAGTGGTAATACTTGGTTGGTCGAATGCTATATGCATATATGCATGCTGTATTGATGTTCTTGTTTACATTTATATCTTAATGATGATATCTTGATGCGGTATGTCTGATTATGTGAATCGTGTGCTTGTGTGATTTGATATGCCAGTTGAGCATGATATGTTTTGTTATGATTAAATATTATGATATATGTTTTTGTGGTTCGTGTGGTGATTTGTAGGCCGAAGGCCGGACTTGAGAACAAAATGTTAAATCCACACAACCCTGAACAATCATAATATATGGCACACACATAACTCGTTAAGTATAACTGAGAATAATGCACAATAAAAATATTCTACTGTGGGGCTGTTGACCGGTTGGTTCGAGCGGGAAGTGATACCCCTCGGGATTTCATGCGGGATAGCATGGTATATGCGGTTTAGCATATGGGTCTGTGATGACCGGTTCTACCTCCCTCTTTCTATCTCCCCCTTTCAACCTTCCTCTTTCTCTCTGTGATTGTATTGGTCCTTGCCGTGATTATATTAGGCTTATGCCTGGTTGTCTCATGAGACGGGACCGAGCTCGACGCACACAGTAGAGGGCCCTAATAAAATGTTTAAACCTAATAACAACGATAATAATATAAGTAATGATAAGTGTTGGTTTGAAGTCTGATGATGACTTGTGTTGTGTACTGTGACTTGTCTGTGCACTGTGATTGCTATTGCCTGATGCCGGTGTAATTGTGGTTGATTTGTATTTGTATAATATGGTTTATTCGTTTGCGGTGAGACAGTGGTTGGTCTCACCCCCTCACAGACTTTTGCAGGTTAGCTGTTCGTTGAGCAGTGGTGCATATCAGCAGGTGGCAGTGCTTTCCTCCTCGGGTCGGATCCATAGGGTGCATTATATTCATATTTGTTTATGTATTTGTCTTCCGCTGCATACTCGAATTGTATTACTTATTGTATGATATATTGCGTAATTAAATGATGATTATCTTATTTGTGTCTTAGTCTTTTCACATGCTTTAAATAATTTAATTAGATATTTTGGGATACGGGTGTTTAGTTGATGATTTTCGTGTCCCGGGATTGATAAGGGCAATTTGGTCATTTTATATTTAAATTCTTTTTTATATTAATAAATTGGGACATGGGTGTTTCAGTTGGTAGCGGAGCAGGCTGTAGATCTTTGGGATTGTGTTGATATATTTTGTGATCTTATGTGCATATGTCTGCTCTTTTTCTTAGTCGGTTGTTGCATGGTCATATGCTTTCATATAGTGAGTCGTACTATGGATCCGGTGGAGGACACGCACCTGCTGAGGGTCGGAGCGACCCGGTATTGTTGTTGAATGACATGTTTGCCTTTACAGCTTAGGCTGTAGCAGAGTTTATTTGTTGTAGGATATCCACTGTTTTATTAGAGTCGTTGTAGACTCTTGACTTTATGCTTATGTTTCTTGTCTTTGTGGAACTGGCCATTACAAGTATGAACCATCGATTTGTTTTGGTATGTTACTTCTATCAAGTGATGATGTGATGTGATACTTGTGGATATGATTTTTGATCATGTTATTTGTGGTCTGATTACCTGTACTTAAGGACTCGAATTTGCTTGTGAATTATTTTATGTTTGAAATCTTGTGAGGAGTTTGAGATGATTTCTTGAACTAATTTGAGGTTGATCTAATGGTATATTTGGGGGAAAAATCTTTTTGTGATACTTGAGGTACTTACCTTTGTTGAGATTTGGGATATTAATGGTGATTGTGAAAAAAAAAGGTTTTGATCTTGAATCTTGGTTGAGGTTATAGTCCATGGGTTGGATGGGAATGTTGATAGTAAATCCATATTGAGGTTTGTTTTTTGAGATGATCTCGGGAATTGTGATTCAATTGTTAGTTGTTAACAATGTGACGAGAGATAAGTTGATGTTTTAAGTTCTTTATCAAAGAAACTTTGGAGTTTGTGCTAAGTATGACTTGAGGAATAGGTTATGAGTATGAGTTATGAAAGTGTATTTGGGTCTTGAGGAATTATAATTATGATGTTTCGGTTATGATTGGAGTTTTGGTCGTGAGGTATTCACAATGGAAGGTTGATCTAGTTGCTTAGTAACAATTTTGGGTTTTGTTACTTGAGACATGCTTAATGGACTAAAAGTGTGGATATTTTTTGGTTGAGTGATGATAAATGAAATAGTTTTTGGATTCTAGTATCATCAATGGTGATGATGATTGGATCAGACTCTTGGGTTAGTGCTTTGATCATAAGCTCTTTTGATCATGTTTGAATAAAGTCGGTGATTGACTTGGTATAACGGAGTTCTTGCTTGGAAATGATAATGATGGACATGATGGTTCTACTTGGTAGTTTCGGCCAACGGTACTATGATACCGGATTATTCTTGTTTATGTCAGTTAAGCACTTGGTTACTTGACTTGTTATGTAAATTTCGTGGACGAAATTTTGTTAAGTGGGGTAGAACTGTAACGCCCTGAATTTTCAACTATTCTATTTATGCAAAATAAAATTATTTATTTATCATTATTATTATTTTTTCCACCTTGACCCTTAAGAAAATTTATTGGAATTTTGGTCAAGGGAATTTATCTTCTCTAAATTTATAGACGTCATGGCAATGAAATTTCTTTTTATGAATAATTCTTTATTTAAATTGTTTCTAAAAGAAAAATGTTGTAAGCTATAAAACATATTGTTTGATGTAGTATCATCCAAAATCAAATAGTTTGGGACCTGCCAGAACACTAAACACGAAAGAGTATTGATTTTTGACCAGGCTTGGGTGAGTGATGAAGTGTCTTTTTGACAATTAAAAAAAAACACAAAAAAAAGGCGTTGCTTAGACACCATACAAACATAGGGTTTCTACAAGGGTATAAACCCATACTTTCTTCCCACTTCCCTTTTTCTTTTCTCGACTTCTCCCGCAGCCACACCAAAAAGAAAACAAGAAAAGAAAAAAATTACTCCTAACTTACCTTACGAGTTTCCCTCATTTCATCACACGTGTGTTGTCTCTTTATGCCCTCATTCCTTCTTTTGCTTTTACTGGATGTTGGACTTGAGCCGTGGCTTCGGGGGACGATGGAGTGAATACATCGGCGACAGGCGTTGACAAGGCTGCTCTTCATCGCCGTTGCAAGGGTGAGTCCCGCTTCCTCTTCTTCTTCCATCGCGGGATCCTCTCTCTTGTTCTTGTTAATACTTGGGCTTCATTCTAATCGAGTTTTGTTCAATTCTGGGTTTGGGTTCATCGATACGGCGACGGTGGATGAGTTATTGGTGGATGCCAATGACACAGATTCTGTCAGTTGGTCTCGTGTTGGGGTTTCTTGTGGATGGTGGATAACGACGAGGTAGTACTCTGGGTTTCTAGTTCGGGTCTTGGGGTTACCGATCCTGGTAAGCACTCCAATGACCCTGTTTCAAATTAAATTGTGCTTGAGCAGAGTGTTTGGGTAAATCTGATTTATGTTTGTTGCTCGGTTATTGTTTGTCTTGGGTAGTATGAAGTTGAATTTGGGTCTTGTAGTTTAGTGGCTTTTGTTGGAATTCAAGGCCTTGGGTCTGGTCTTGTACCGGGCTATGATTTAATTTTCCCATTAAGGTTCCAGTAACCATAAAACACCTATGATTTCATATGTAAGTTCTGCGGGTATTGATTTATTGAGCCAATTATCTAGTTGGGAGTTTCTGGGCATATGTGTTGCTGGAAACTTAAATTGAAACTAGTTGTTGTATTGCATTTTGGCACTAAATGACAGAATAGGGTAGCGTTTCTGGAACATTTAATATGCTAAAAAATTGAGATTTTAACATACTAGAAAATTATGATTTGGATTTTGAGCTGGTCTAAAATTAATCGCTAGAAGTTAAGGTGGATAAAGATTCATATTTAATGGAGTGTGTTACTGGGTTTTGCAAATGCTTTATTAAAATATAGTTTCCTTAAAAGCCATTCCTGGAATCATTATATAACTTGTTGTGTGACTTTAAAGGCCGAACCTAAATTGGTGAATGGGGCTCTGCTTTTAAAGGCCAACTTGGATAGCATAATGGTGGCTTTAGTTTATAAAAGAAGGAAAAGGGTGTTCAATTGTATATACATATATAAAAGAGTTTTTACTGGACTTTACCCATTCATCGAAACGTGTGTGGTCACCAGCTTGTATATATGCATATGTAAATCTTTAGCATGCAATAAATACCATGTTATGTCTTTCCGTGCTTTATGTGATGTATGTCTCTATGTTTAGGCACTAGTGATACCTTAAGAGTGGCTGGGTTTGAACTCAAGACATGATCGGACTGTTGGTTCATAAACGTAATTATGGCCCAGGTGAGAACTTATAAACCCTTGTATGCATTACTGCCTACAATGCTCGGTTAATAAACTTGGAACAAGAAGTGGTAATACTTGGTTGGTCGAATGCTATATGCATATATGCATGCTGTATTGATGTTCTTGTTTACATTTATATCTTAATGATGATATCTTGATGCGGTATGTCTGATTATGTGAATCGTGTGCTTGTGTGATATGATATGCCAGTTGAGCATGATATGTTTTGTTATGATTAAATATTATGATATATGTTTTTGTGGTTCGTGTGGTGATTTGTAGGCCGAAGGCCGGACTTGAGAACAAAATGTTAAATCCACACAACGCTGAACAATCATAACGTATGGCACACACATAACTCGATAAGTATAACTGAGAATAATGCACAATAAAAATATTCTACCGTGGGGCTGTTGACCGGTTGGTTCGAGCGGGATGTGATACCCCTCGGGATTTCATGCAGGATAGCATGGTATATGCGGTTTAGCATATGGGTCTGTGATGACCGGTTCTACCTCCCTCTTTCTATCTCCCCCTTTCAACCTCCTTCTTTCTCTCTGTGATTGTATTAGGCCTTGTCGTGATTATATTAGGCTTATGCCTGGCTGGTTGTCTCATGAGATGGGACCGAGCTCGACGCACACAGTAGAGGGCCCTAATAAAATATTTAAACCTAATAACAACGATAATAATATAAGTAATGATAAGTGTTGGTTTGAAGTCTGATGATGACTTGTGTTGTGTACTTTGACTTGTCTGTGCACTGTGATTGCTATTGCCTGATGCCGGTGTAATTGTGGTTGATTTGTATTTGTATAATATGGTTTATTCGTTTGCGGTGAGACAGTGGTTGGTCTCACCCCCTCACAGACTTTTACAGGTTAGCTGTTCGTTGAGCAGTGTTGCATATCAGCAGGTGGCGGTGCTTTCCTCCTCGGGTCGGATCCATAGGGTGCATTACATTCATATTTGTTTATGTATTTGTCTTCAGCTGCATACTCGAATTGTATTACTTATTGTATGATATATTGCGTAATTAAATGATGATTATCTTATTTGTGTCGTATCCCAGGTAGAAAGGGCAATTTAGTCTTTTCATATGCTTTAAATAATTTAATTAGATATTTTGGGATACGGGTGTTTAGTTGATGATTTTCGTGTCCCGGAAATGATAAGGGCAATTTGGTCATTTTATATTTAAATTCTATTTTATATTAATAAATTGGGACATGGGTGTTTCAGGGTGTCTCGGGCAAGACCATGAAAGCGACTACTAATGAGATGAACGTTGACAATCTACCGCCTTTTTAGACAAACCAGCTGGTTGTAAAGTGACATGCAACGGATCAAATTTGAAAAAACATCGTCTACCTGGCCTCTATGAAAAGGAAGACTGATTCACGGAAAGACTCAGAGCTGCTATACAGAGATTCTGAATTCGTGCAAAAAGTCAGTTGCACATTGCAATTCTCAAGTCAAGCAAAAGAGTGAGAAAAGCTTTTCAATGCGCTCATACCTTGTAAGGAAATTTTGTGTGAAGCAAAGTGATTGTGCTGAGTGATATATTTAGCTTAATATTTTTATTCTGAGTGATTATAAGCAAAGCTAGGGTGAGCTTTGTGGAGAGTATTTGGGGTTTAAGTTTAGCCTAATAAAAACTTGTATTAAGGGTTTTTGGTTGAACCTGTAAAAAGCCATCTTAGTATGAGTTAGAAATCTCAAGGGGCAATACTTGAGTAGTGGAGGTAGTCTTGTGTGGTGAACCCCTGTGTCCAAATCTCTCTAACCTTTCCTCTTAGTGTGATAATCTGTTTGACTTTTAGAGTCACTAACCACAAATCTCAGACATAAACACACTTTAGCATTAGAGACACCAAATCATGTTTAAATTAGAAAAGGCTAATTCACCCACCCCCCCTAGCCACTTTGGGCCAACAATTGGTAGCAGAGCAAGGTATCTCTATCTGTGGATTAACCTCTAGGAGACAAGATCATGGCATTTGAGGGAAACAACATCAACAATGTACCTTTCCTCAATGGTCTCAACTTTGACTATTGGAAGTTTCGCATGAAGACCTTTCTTGAAGGAAATGATCTAGAGATGTGGCAAGTTGTGAATTCAACATATTCACGTCTAGCTAAAGACATGCAATTCTGGAGTGAAACTGAAATGAAGAATGCAAGACTAGATGCCCAAGCTAAGAATGCACTCCTTTGTGGCATCAGCCATGCCAAATTTGAAAGGGTACGGTCATGAGAAATAGCAAACGAAATTTGGAACCTCCTATGTGTTGCGCATGAAGGAACCAATCAGGTCAAAGAATCATAGATGAATCGGATGATGAGCGAATTCGAGCTGTTTCAGTTGCAACCAGAAGAAACGTTTCAAGACCTTGACACAAGGTTTACTATCCTGTGCAACAACCTAGCATGTCACAACAAGATCATCACAACAAAAGAAAAGGTATCAAAAATCCTCCGATCCCTTCTCATCACAACAAAAGAAAAGGTATAAAAAATCCTTCGATCCCTTCCTTCTGAGTGGGAGTCAAAAGTTACTGCTGATGAGGAAGCCAAAGACATGAACACCTTTACCTACAATGAGCTAATGGGGAATATCATAGTTCATGGGTCAAAATTTGAAGAAAAGGTAAAGAGAAAGAAGGATATAACTCTCAAGACGACACATGAGAGTGACTCAGAAAGTGATCCTGATGTTGCTGAAACGCCCGTGTCCCAATTTATTAATATAAAATAGAATTTAAATAAAAAAAGTCTAAATTGCCCCTATCATTCCCGGGACACGAAAATCATCAACAACATGATCAACATCTAATCAAATAATAAATAATACAATGGAATCAAGTACGCAGCGGAAGACAAAAATAGAAAACAACATGCATGCAATGAACCCTATGGATCCGACCCGAGGAGGAAAGCACCGCCACCTGCTGATATGCTCTTCTGATCATCGATCAGCTAACCTATGTAAAGACTATGAGGGGGTGAGACCAACCACTGTCTCACCGCAAACAAATAAACCATAGTATATAACTACAAATCAACCACAAATACACCGGCATTAAGCAATAGCAATCACAGTTCACAAACAAGTCACAATACACAATACAAGTCATTATCAGACTTCAAACCATCATTTATCATTACTTATATTATTATCATTGTTATTAGGATTAAATATTTTATTAGGGCCCTCTACTGTGTGCGTCGAGCTCGGTCCCGTCTCATGAAACAACCAGGGCATAAGCCCAATATAACCAGGGCAAGGCCCAATACAATCAGTGAGAGAGAGATAGACAGAGAGAAGGAGGGAGGTAGAAAGGGGGAGATAGAAAGAGGGAGGTAGAACCGGTCATCACAGACCCATATGCTAAACCGCATATACCATGCTATCCCGCATGAAATCCCGAGGGGTATCACTTCCCGCTCGAACCAACCGGTCAACAGCCCCACAGTAGAATATTTTCATTGTATATTATTCTTAGGTATGTTTAAAGTGTTATGTGTGCCATACGTTATGATTATACAGGGTTGTGTGGATTTAATATCTTATTCTCAAATCCGGGCCTCCAGCCCTCAAGTCACGACACGAACCACAATCATATCACATGTTATATCTCGTAACCAACAAACTCATGCTCAACTAGCATATCATATCAAACAAGCACGTAATACACATAATCAGACATACTGCATCAAGGTATCATCCTTAAGATGTAAACGCAAACAAGAACATCAGCACAGCAGGCATATATGCATATAGCATTCAATACCAACCAAGTATTACCACTTCTTGTTCCAAGTTTATTAACCGAGCATTGTAGGCAGTAATGCATACAAAGGTTTATAAGTCCTCACCTGGGTCATAATAATTGCCTCGGAAGCCGAAGCCTCAACCCGCCTCAACATTCCTATGTCCACAACGTCCTACGAATATACACATCATATAAGATGCTTACTCATCACAAATAAATAAATGCATGCCAATGTATGATCTTGAGTTTATCCCGTAGCCCAAGGCCCGTTACTAAACCAGCAAGGTCTAACCCCAAACAATCTTATA
>JAKUCV010006838.1:79775-122092 GCA_028386065.3 Turnera subulata | reverse complement strand
ATTTGATAGATAAGAAAAGAGGGATAGTAAGTAAATTAGTTGGAGAAAAAGAGGGAAACTAAAGCACAATTTATTTGTACGTTTGGATGCTTTCTGATCTCTGGAAATGAGAATGAGTGGCCTATTTATAAGCCTTCATGTATCTTTTCCAAAAGACACATTTAATCCAAAAGTTACAGCCATTAAATTCAAACTTAAAAATTTGTATCTTTTCAAAAAGACACAATACAAAAGGATGTAATTATTCATTTTTAAACTCATTTCCAGTAGATACCTTTTACTCCAAAAGGTACAAATATAATTCCTCTTATATTATAAAAATCCTCCAACAGGGTTTAGCGTCATCATAACATTAATCTTGCCCATCAGCAGCTGGCGAAGAACATAACTCAAGGGGACGCATTTCAATGCCCTTTGTACTCAGCTTTTCGTGATAATTCAGTATTCTGTTTTCTGGTTTGTACAACACTGAAATTACAATTACTACTAGGGGTGAGCAAAAAAACCGTGCTGATTGTGCCGTGCCGATACCGACCGATAACCGACGGAATCAGCACGAAAATCGCAGGGTTTTAGCGCCACCCCATCCGATTGTGCAGAGCCGATAAGCCCCGCAATCTGTCTCGGCAAGAGGCGGGCGATACTGTCGGCTAACGGGATTGCCGATACCGACACCCCCTCCGCCTCAACCCCCACCAGCTCCCCCTCTCTCCTCCACTACAACCACCATTTCCGCCGCCTTAACCTCCCTCCTCACTCTCCCTCTTCTGTTTCCCCTACCGTCGCTGCAGCCAGGTGACGCCATCTCTCTCCTCCTTTCTTGCCGCGACTGTGGCCTCTATTCTCCACTCCTATCCGTCACCTACAATCCCCGTCCTTGCTGCCAAAGCAGACCCACACTGGAACCATCACCAACAGCAGCAACCATGCACCAACACGAACCACAACCCAAAACCACCCATAGGCACACACAACACAAAAGAAACCCAACAAGCTATCACTGGATTTAAGGTAGAGAAGAGAAGAAAGATGCAGCCTACCTGCGTAAAGGACGGCGGCAACTCGAGCTCCGTCCAGGACGGCGGCACCTCTTTTCTTCTGCTATCGGTGGAAAGCAATTCTGACCGTACCGCGTTCGGTAGTTATCAGCACACTACCGATTGGCACAAGGGGCATAACGGCACGACAGCGGTCGGAAAAATGGGATGTCGAAAAAGACATACCGATCCCTTATCGGCACGGCATGTGCCGTACCGACTGTTTGCTCTCCCCTAATTACTACAATCACAAGGAACGATTCGCTGCTTGTTTCGGCTTTTTACACAATCACCCAAAATTAGTCCATTTTTTTAGCTTAATAGGTCATTTGGCCCCCCAGTTTGTCCCTCACTTTGATTTTGGCCCCCAGTTATTACACTATTGATTTTGCACAGTAATTTATCATGATCTCTTGGTTTTGGCCCCTGAATCAGTTCACCAATTATATGATGACACATGTCATGATTTTAATAAAAGAAAGAAATCAATACACTCACCCACACCCAATCCCTCACCTCGTAACCAAAATTCGTTTAAAACAAAGAAAAATCTCATAACCCAAACTTCGTTTAAAACAAAGAAAAACCTCATCACCCAAATTTCGACTAAAACAAATAAAACCCTACAGAGTCAAAACCCTAAATCGATTGCAGACAAATGAGAAAAAAAAAACAATGACCACAAAACAAGATGTGGAGCAATCGTATTTTATTAATTTTTCTGATTTGTATTATATTTTTATATTTTAATGTTATTTTTATGGATAATAGTATTTTATTTATTTTCTTGATTACTTTCTTATGTTTCTATTTTTTATTTAATATTATTTAATTATTTATTTTTTAATATTTTTTTAGTTTTAGAGCTCAATGTTGCATATTTAACTTCAAAAAAATTAATTACTCTTTATATTCTTGTTAAATATTTTTTTAACAATATTTTTTGTGCTAATTATATATTTTTTAATATTTTTTAATATTTTTAGTATTATTTTTCTTATTTTTCCTAGTTTATATTTTCTTTTTCCTTCTATTTTCCTCTTTTAATAATTTTTTATTTGCATATTATTAAAATTTTTTCTTTCATATTTTCTGTGTTTAAAATAATTTTTTATGTTTTTACATTTTTTTGTACTCATTATTAAAAAATATTTTAGTTTTTATTTAATTTTTTTGGATTAATTTTGTTGGGCGATGAGGTTTTTCTTTGTTTTAAATGAAATTTGGGTTATGAGGTTTTTCTTTGTTTTAAACGAATTTTGGGTTATGAGGTGAGTGATTGGGTGTGGGTGAGTGTATTGGTTTCTTTCTTTCTTTTATTAAAATCATGACATGTGTCATCATATAATTGGTGAACTGATTCAGGGGCCAAAACTAAGAGATGATGAAAAATTACTGTGCAAATCATTAGTTTAATAACTGGGGGGCCAAAATTAAAGTGAGGGACAAATTGGGGGGCCAAATGACCTATTAAGCCCATTTTTTTTAGTTTTTGTTGTGTTTAACTTTACTCGTCCCCTCACTTCTGCAGAACCCATGTCTCGAAACCCAAAACTAAAACAAAGAAAACCCTACAAAGTCAAAACCCTAAATCGATTGCTGACAAATCAAAAAAAAAAAACAATGACCACAAAACAAGATGTGGAGCAATATTAATCAAGCCTCTATAGAGGATTGAATTCATTCCACCCACAAAGAAAAGGTATTGAAAAAGTCTTTCTCTACTCTTAATTGGCATTATGCTTTTATTAGTAAGTCGTTCTTGTTTTTGGGTTCCGGGAAGATATTGCTTCTTAATCTACTAATCTTTTGTATACTTTGTATGTATTATGTAATATAACCAAACAATATTTCTTTCTGGGATCAATATTAATTTTATTTGCTTGTTAGTTCTGGTGTGTATGGATAAAACTAGTGCCTTACGATTACACTTGTAAGTAAGTTGTTAATGAGATCACTAATGCTTTGACCAAACAAAATAAAACAGGATAAATAATTTTATGCGCTTTTAGTATGGTTTGATTGCTTGTTAGACCTTTGTTGCCTGCTTGTCACGTAGTTGTGCATTTGATTGAATATTTACTTATTACAGGTACAATGAACGATTACAGAATTATAATTAATCATAGTGGGTCATTCGTGACAAGGGAGAAGTCATTATCATATGTTGGTGGCATGAAAAGTATTTTTTATTTGGCAGTGCCAGATGTGAACAGTGTTACCTATGATGAATTCTTTCAGGAATTGCAAACCATGGGATATTTCAACGTCATTGGTGTCTACTATATGATTTCCTTAAGGAATATGCAAGATGGAATGCAACTGCTTTGGGATAACAACAGCTTCGTAGATATGCTTTATTGGTTGCGTAAAAATAAGGAAGTTGATGTGTACATAGAGCATGGGACAGACGAGCCTTTAAATTCTAGGCAAGAGGTAGAAGAGATTGCTAGGGTACATCTAAATGATGGTACAAATGTCATTAACTTATGTGTGACTGAAGATGTTAGTGAAAATCATGAAGCGGACGAAGCTCTTGGAGATAAAATAGGGAATGAAGCGAATGATATTACACTTAGTTCTGATGAACAAATGGATGAAGGGCAAAGGAACATAGTGGTGCTGAATTTGAAGTTATTTAGGAAAGCATTGAGCAAGAAAAACTAAGAGAGAGGGAGGAGGCTTTAGAAAGTGAAGCTCAGATTAAAAGGGGTTTTAAAACATTTGTGCTACAAGCAGATGAAGAGAGTGATGCTGACAATTTAGAGGTACAAGATGCAAGGAGGAATGTTTCTAAATTTTTGAAGGAAAATAATCAGAATAAAAGGGTTGGAAAAGAAGGAATACATTCATGTACAAATTCCTTTCTTGTTGAAAAAAATGGTGAAAAGGATGGTAGGATTGTTGAGCCTACAGTTGGCGTTGATGATGATGATAATTCAAGTTTGTTTCACACTTCGGATGATGAACATTGGGAATATGAAGAGGACGAAGATGGCGAAGCTGTTCGGTTCAAGCCTAATAACCCACACTATGATGATCATAGAAAGAATATTGAGTGGGTTGTAAGCATGACTTTTGACAATAGTGAGCACTTCAAGCAAGCTGTACGTCACTATGCAATAGAGACATGAACACCAATTTGGTTTAGAAGAAATGAAAAGCTTCGAGTTAGAGCAAAATGCAAGAATGGATGTCATTGGGATCTGTTTTCTAGCAAAAGAAAGGGTGAGAATGGCTTTACTGTAAGGTCCCTCAAGGAGCCGCAGAAAGATTTACGAATTCTTTTTATGCAATGTAATTGAACTCCGTTCTAGTTTTGAATTGAAGAAACTCCATTTGGAAGCATTTTTTTTCAAGGCCATATGCAGAGTTAGTATAAAGTTAAGTAAATAACCAATTATGAGGCTATGCTATGTGCAAGCCAAAAGTCATAGCAAATAGACCAGAACGTAATAGGCGACACTTTACAAAATTAATATTTTTATATTATTGTTAAGTATTTTTTATTTTATATAATATTTTTTATGTTAATATTATATTTTCCTATTTTAATTTTTTTTGCATAGTAATAGTTTTTTTATTAATTTTTCTGATTTATATTATATTTTTATATTTTTGTAACAGCCCGAGTAAAATTTGGATTTTTACCGGGACTGTTAAAGTCGTTTTACCGTGATTTACTGTTGAATTAATCTTGGGTAATTAATTCAAGGTAAATCGGGAGTCATTTTTCGAAACCGAGACTTTTCCCGCGCTCGTGATTTTCCCGCGGATTTTTCGGAACTAAGTTGGTATTTTTCGGGTTTCAGAATTTCTCGGAAAATCACACCGGAAAATAACTAAGGAGGTATCGGCAATTTTCTGGTCCGGATCGGACTCGCCCGTAATGCGGACGAATTTCATTATTGATTCACAAGTGGAATAGTAAAAAAAAAGTGATTAAAACCGGTGAAGATGCAGAAAGGAGGAAAAAAAAAAGAAAGAAAGAAGAAGGAAAAAAATGGAGAGGAAAAAAAAAGAAGAGGAAAAGAAAAAGAAAAAAAAGAGAAGAGAAGGGGAAATGGAAATCGGGAAATGAAAGAAAAGTAGAAGGAAAAAAAAAAAGAAAGAAAAGGAGGAGGAGGGGAAGAGCGCCGGCCACCATCACCTGCAGCGACCCTCACCACCACCGCCAGCCGCCACACGCGACACCACCACGCCGTCGCCCCCTTCTCGCCGTCGCCGTTCGAACGCGACCAACGCCGCCCGAGCCCGCCTCCTGACGCGCCTCCGGTGGCAGAGAACCCGATGGCCTATTTCTCTTACCCGGCACCTCTGCGCCCCTTTCACGCCGTCGTCAGCCGCCGTCTTGACTCCCCTGTCGCCGCCGCATGCTGCTCGCCTCGTCCCCGCCAGAGTCGATGCTGCCATGCCGACGCGTCGCCGCCGCGCCTCTGCAAGTGAAGGTGAGCGACCCGGATGTGTGACCCGTTTGCTTGGTGGGCGACCCGGATGCCAGCGGGTTGGGTCTCGCGGGCTGGGCTGTGATTTCGTGGGCTGTGTGTTTGAGTGTGGGCTGGGTGTTGGGCCGAAACTGTGGCTTGGGCATGGGCTTAAATAGTCTACTGTTCAGGCCCAGTCCGATAAAATAAAAAAAACTATATATATTTATGTATTTATTATTCGTTTTCTGATATAATTTTGAAAAAAAATATATAGTTATTTGTAGTAAATTAATTCCAATTTAAATCTGGTATTTTTGTTAAAATATAGATATATTAACTTGGTTAAATAATTAAGTTTTGTCTAGGAAACTATTATTAAATTGGAAAAAAATATATATGTACTATGAAATAATTTCTGTAAATTAATATGTATATTATTTTTGCCTGTGAAATTGTGATTGTGGTTTATGTAAATAAATATGTATATGCAAATGTATTTGGAAAATTAAAGTTAATTATATTTTGTGTTGGAAAATTAAATTGTAAATGTATTTAGAAAAAGATAAACACAATATGTATTTTCTGAAAATTATAAATAGATTATTATTTTTCTGGAAATTATAGGAATTATTATTTTGGATAATTATAGTTATTTTATGGAATTATTTTGAAAGAGTTTTAATTAAAGTATGGTACCGAATTACATTCGGATATACGGACGGTTAAATATTTTCGATAAATGGAAATAATAACGAATAAGAATCGGGATGGGATTAATTCGTAAAATTGGCATCATGACATACTCTTATGTGCATTTATGTGTATGTATGGTTTTGTGTATAGGTTTGATATCGGGCAGTTTCCCGAGGAGTCGGCGTCGGACCGGTCATTGTCTCCGAAGTTGAGTAATCGGCCAAGGTGAGGATGGATTTCCTTCAATATGTGCCTGTATTACTCGGTTATTTTGTATCGATGATTATAGCATGGTTGGATGTTGCATTGTTGGTATGTTTCGGGATGTTTATCCCATGGTCTTGTTTGTGGTCGGGATGTTTATCCCAAGTCGGTTTTTGGATGTTTATCCATGAGTCGTTTTGACACTAAATTAAATGAAATAATTAATGAATTGTGACAAGGATGTCGATCCTTGGTTTTTGGATAGGGATGTCTATCCCGGTATCCTGGTTAGGGATGTCGATCCCTGTGATTTGGTTTTGATAACGATAATATAATTGTCACGCGGTAGTAGTGGTACGACGCGATGGTTAGAGACTGTTTCGTGGTGGCCTTGACCTGGGTTACTTGATAAGCATGTCTATGCTTGGGATGTCTATCCCTGGGATGTCTATCCCGTGATATATTTTTGGGATGTCTATCCCTGGGTTTGTATTTTTGGGATGTCGATCCCTGGGTTCTCTGATTTGGCCTGGCACCCGGAATGTGTTGATAACCAGGTTTGATCACTAGCTTATCCGTGACGGGGCCCGGAAAGATAAAATTGGATAATTGGATTTTGTTGAGTCTTTTGGTTTGGTTGACCTTGAGTAATTTTTAGTGTCCATATTGATCGTCTTTCCATTGTCGTGAGCACTTCGGACTCACCCCTCACCTGCGGGCTTTCATCCCGTAGGATGAGTTGTTTCATGTACAGGATTGGTGCATTCTAGACAGGCTGCAGCGTTTCCCTTGGACAGGCTTGGATCCATAGTTTGCATGTGTCGCATACAGTATTAGTGAGTTTTGTTAAGTCTTCTGCTGTGCATGTTTTCGCTATTATTGGGCCTTTGGGCCGGTATTGTTATTTACGATGTTTACTATTTTGGGCCGTTGGGCCCGGGTTGTTATTGTTCACACTGTATGCTTGGGCTTTGTTGGGTCGGGTTGTCACAGTTCCGGCTTGTGTTTACTGTGTACAGTAAATACGGGTCGGGGCGTTTCATTTTGGTAGCGGAGCGGGCGTTAGGTCTTGTTGGGAAGTCCTTGTGTGTTTGTTGTCCTTGTTTGCATAGTTCGCTCCATTTGTTTAATATTTTACATCATTTAGTTAGTGCATTGGATCCAGTCAAGGGACGCCAGCTGTCGCGGAACATATACATAAGAGGTAATGATGCCATAATATGCGAAAATACAAATATTATTAATATTGCAAATACTGATAATACAAAGGGAAACATTACATTGATATTTTATAAAAAGGGAAATATTACAACGTTTTTTGATATTTTATAAAACTAAGAAAATACATTTAACGGTTTGCAACGACGTTGACACGGAAGCTGTTTGCGCCGCTATTGACGTTGACCGTGACTCTGTCGCTCCAAGAGAACCACATGCCGCCTCTGTCGCGCTGGCCAGGAATCTCGAACCGGTTAGCTTGAGGGAATCGGAGTGGAATCAGACCGTGATCGTCTCGTGGTTGCCACTGCGTCTCCGTCAGAAGAACCATGTTGGGCTTGTACTGGTTCTTCAAGTCCCTCAGGGTGCGTGAGAATTCCTGTGCACGTCTTGCAACTCCTCTGCAGTTCCACACCAGTAGCCGTACCTTTGGCCAGGTTGGAGGTAGCCGAGTCATTCTAGGTATGCTCTGGGCTGTCATTGAGAGCTGGTAGTAAGCACCTTGCTCCACAGTCTGGCAAGTGGACTCCAGGTTGAACTCTTGAAGCCTATCCGAGATGAAGAACATCACGGAGTTTGCTGAGCCGAAGTAGGAAGTCCTCAGTGTCCCATGGTCCTCTAGGAAGAACACCTCTTCCATGGGAGTGACAAAGAATCTTGAGGAGTAGAGCTCGTCGACAAAGACCAGGCGTGGCATTCTGCCGAGCTCGTTTGGCAGCTCCTCAGCACGTTCGTTGACCATGCTGTACGCCAGGCGGTTTCTCCTGCCGAGATTGGCACCTTCGACGAAGAAGACGGATGAAGGAGCAGGCATTTTGTTTGGACGTGTGGGGTTTTGTTTTGAACGTGGTGTTTTCCTTTGCTTTAGCGTTTTGTTGCCTTGATTGCTTTTGGTGATTTACACTTCACCGCTCCTTCTTTTATACACTTATGGGGAGTGTGATTACCGTTTTTGATTTTGAAGATTTTGCTTTTTGAAAATTTACCATTGCTTTCAATTAATGCTTTATTACTTTACGCGTTTTCGGATTACCGTGCCAGAGTTTTTCAGCCTTTTCTATCTCTTGATTTTCTTTCGCTCTGGCTACCTTGTCTTTTCTTTTTATGGCCTTTCTATATTTTCTTGCACCTTTCACCACTTGCATCCGTGACCGTTGAGGCCAGATGGATGGGACCGTGCCTCGAGTAGAGCGCATGTGCGACAAGCTCACAGCTGTTCGGACATCGTGGAGAGATGCGAGCTTGACAGACGTTTTGGCTTATGCGGAAATTACGAACAAGTGGGTAACGTGTCTTTCGAGGGACACAGGACGTGCCCGTGATCATCGCCATCCGACATAACGGGTATCTTTTTCACGAGGTTAACCGACGTCACCGTTAGTTGTACGGTACGTTTCGTGATTCGAGGATGTTCACGTCCGATACGAACACCGTTCATGGAAACATGTTTTGTTTTAATTCCTTTCTGTTTTGATTTTGTTAACTGAGTTTTAATTTTTGATTCCTTTATATTTGATTTTATAATCTTATGGTTGATTTTAATCTGCCTTGACATGTTTTGTTTTCCTATTTAACACAAGATTTCTTAACACAAGAGAATTTTGATTAAAAAGGAAATTTATTTTATTTATTTCATAAAAGTGTTACAACAGAGAAGAAGTGCTCTAAGGAGCTACTTGCTTCTCAAGGTCTTTTACAAGCTGTTGAACATTCCTTAAGTGCGGGAAGAGCTCCGCGCACGCCAGTTCAATTTGTGCCACCGCCGAGCTGATCTTCCTTAGGGAGACGTTCAGTTGTGTCAACTTCTGCTGCGGTGTGCTGCTTTCAGCTACCGCCTTGCCTTTCTTGTCCTCAGCTTTCTTGCTGGCACGCTTCTTCCGTCGCTTTAGGGAGACCACCATGTGCTCCTCCAGACCGATGATGTTGGTCTTGAACCGCTTCTTCGGAGGCTCTTCATCGGAGCTTGTTGGGAAAGCTGTGCCGCCGATGTAGCTGTTGTTCTCAGAGTCTGAAGTCGTTCGAGAACGAAGTGGAGAGTCCATGGCTGAGAATGAATGACTCAGCTGTGAGGTTTGGTATTTATAAGCGGATGAGATGCCGCTTAAGGGTATAAGCGGTAACTCATGTTGTGGTTGGACACCTGGCAGAGTGTGCCAGAAGCTTATCGTGGTAGGACCCAAAGATAAGACGGAATTTTGGGGACGAAATTCTTTTTAAGGTGGGTAGACTGTAACAGCCCGGGTAAAATTTGGATTTTTACCGGGACTGTTAAAGTCGTTTTACCGTGATTTACTGTTGAATTAATCTTGGGTAATTAATTCAAGGTAAATCGGGAGTTATTTTTCGAAACCGAGACTTTTCCCGCGCTCGTGATTTTCCCGCGGATTTTTTGGAACTAAGTTGGTATTTTTTGGGTTTCAGAATTTCCCGGAAAATCACACCGGAAAATAACTAAGGAGGTATCGGCAATTTTCTGGTCCGGATCGGACTCGCGCGTAATGCGGACGAATTTCATTATTGATTCACAAGTGGAATAGTAAAAAAAAGTGATTAAAACCGGTGAAGATGCAGAAAGGAGGAAAAAAAAAAGAAAGAAAGAAGAAGGAAAAAAATGGAGAGGAAAAAAAAAGAAGAGGAAAAGAAAAAGAAAAAAAAGAGAAGAGAAGGGAAAATGGAAATCGGGAAATGAAAGAAAAGTAGAAGGAAAAAAAAAGAAAGAAAAGGAGGAGGAGGGGAAGAGCGCCGGCCACCATCACCTGCAGCGACCCTCACCACCACCGCCAGCCGCCACACGCGACACCACCACGTCGTCGCCCCCTTCTCGCCGTCGCCGTTCGAACGCGACCAACGCCGCCCGAGCCGGCCTCCTGACGCGCCTCCGGTGGCAGAGAACCCGACGGCCTATTTCTCTTACCCGGCACCTCTGCGCCCCTTTCACACCGTCGTCAGCAGCCGTCTTGACTCCCCTGTCGCCGCCGCATGCTGCTCGCCTCGTCCCCGCCAGAGTCGACGCTGCCATGCCGTTCGACGCGTCGCCGCCGCGCCTCTGCAAGTGAAGGTGAGCGACCCGGATGTGTGACCCGTTTGCTTGGTGGGCGACCCGGATGCCAGCGGGTTGGGTCTCGCGGGCTGGGCTGTGATTTCGTGGGCTGTGTGTGTGAGTGTGGGCTGGGTGTTGGGCCGAAACTGTGGCTTGGGCATGGGCTTAAATAGTCTACTGTTCAGGCCCAGTCCGATTAAATAAAAAAACTATATATATTTATGTATTTATTATTCGTTTTCTGATATAATTTTGAAAACAAATATATAGTTATTTGGAGTAAATTAATTCCAATTTAAATCTGGTATTTTTGTTAAAATATAGATATATTAACTTGGTTAAATAATTAAGTTTTGTCTAGGAAACTATTATTAAATTGGAAAAAAATATATATGTACTATGAAATAATTTCTGTAAATTAATATGTATATTATTTTTGCCTGTGAAATTGTGATTGTGGTTTATGTAAATAAATATGTATATGTACATGTATTTGGAAAATTAAAGTTAATTATATTTTGTGTTGGAAAATTAAATTGTAAATGTATTTAGAAAAAGATAAACACAATATGTATTTTCTGAAAATTATAAATAGATTATTATTTTTCTGGAAATTATAGGAATTATTATTTTGGATAATTATAGTTATTTTATGGAATTATTTTGAAAGAGTTTTAATTAAAGTATGGTACCGAATTACATTCGGATATACGTACGGTTAAATATTTTCGATAAATGGAAATAATAACGAATAAGAATCGGGATGGGATTAATTCGTAAAATTGGCATCATGACATACTTTTATGTGCATTTATGTGTATGTATGGTTTTGTGTATAGGTTTGATATCGGGCAGTTTCCCGAGGAGCCGGCGTCGGACCGGTCATTGTCTCCGAAGTTGAGTAATCGGCCAAGGTGAGGATGGATTTCCTTCAATATGTGCCTGTATTACTCGGTTATTTTGTATCGATGATTATAGCATGGTTGGATGTTGCATTGTTGGTATGTTTCGGGATGTTTATCCCATGGTCTTGTTTGTGGTCGGGATGTTTATCCCAAGTCGGTTTTTGGATGTTTATCCATGAGTCGTTTTGACACTAAATTAAATGAAATAATTAATGAATTGTGACAAGGATGTCGATTCTTGGTTTTTGGATAGGGATGTCTATCCCGGTATCCTGGTTAGGGATGTCGATCCCTGTGATTTGGTTTTGATAACGATAATATAATTGTCACGTGGTAGTAGTGGTACGACGCGATGGTTAGAGACTGTTTCGTGGTGGCCTTGACCTGGGTTACTTGATAAGCATGTCTATGCTTGGGATGTCTATCCCTGGGATGTCTATCCCGTGATATATTTTTGGGATGTCTATCCCTGGGTTCGTATTTTTGGGAAGTCGATCCCTAGGTTCTCTGATTTGGTCTGGCACCCGGAATGTGTTGATAACCAGGTTTGATCACTAGCTTATCCGTGACGGGGCCCGGAAAGATAAAATTGGATAATTGGATTTTGTTGAGTCTTTTGGTTTGGTTGACCTTGAGTAATTTTTAGTGTCCATATTGATCGTCTTTCCATTGTCGTGAGCACTTCGGACTCACCCCTCACCTGCGGGCTTTCATCCCGTAGGATGAGTTGTTTCATGTACAGGATTGGTGCATTCTAGACAGGCTGCAGCGTTTCCCTTGGACAGGCTTGGATCCATAGTTTGCATGTGTCGCATACAGTATTAGTGAGTTTTGTTAAGTCTTCCGCTGTGCATGTTTTCGCTATTATTGGGCCTTTGGGCCGGTATTGTTATTTACGATGTTTACTATTTTGGGCCGTTGGGCCCGGGTTGTTATTGTTCACACTGTATGCTTGGGCTTTGTTGGGTCGGGTTGTCACAGTTCCGGCTTGTGTTTACTGTGTACGGTTAATACGGGTCGGGGCGTCTCAATTTTAATGTTATTTTTATGGATAATAGTATTTTATTTGTTTTCTTGATTAATTTCTTATGTTTCTGTTTTTTATTTCATATTATTTAATTATTTATTTTTTAATATTTTTTTAGTTTTAGGGCTCAATGATGCATTTTTAACTTTAAAAAATTAATTACTCTTTATATTATTGTTAAATTATTTTTTAACAATATTTTTGTGCTAATTATATATTTTTTAATATTTTCTAAATTTTTTTAGTATTACTTTTCTTATTTTTCATGGTTTATATTTTTTTTTCCTTCTATTTTCCTCTTTTAATAATTTTTTATTTGCATATTATTAAAATTTTTTCATTCATATTTTCTGTGTTAAAAATAATTTTTTTATATTTTTATATTTTTTTGTGCTCATTATTAAAAAATATTTTAGTTTTTATTTAATCTTTTGGATTAGATATTTTTTTGGATTAATTTTGTTGGGCGATGAGGTTTTTCTTTGTTCTAAATGAAATTTGGGTTATGAGGTTTTTCTTTGTTTTTAACGAATTTTGGGTTATGAGGTGAGGGAATGGGTGTGGGTAAGTGTATTGGTTTCTTTCTTTCTTTTATTAAAATCATGACATGTGTCATCATATAATTAGTGAACTGATTCAAGGGCCAAAACTAGGAGATGATGACAAATTACTGTGCAAAATCATTAGTTTAATAACTGGGGGCCAAAATTAAAGTGAGGGACAAACTGGGGTGCCAAATGACCTATTATGTAACAGCCTGGGTAAAAATTTTGGATTTTTACCGGACTGTAGAAGTCTATTTACCGTGATTTACTGTTGAATTAATCTTGGGTAATTAATTCAAGGTAAATCGGGAGTTGTTTTTCGAAACCGAGTGTTTTCCCGCGCTCGTGATTTTCCCACGGATTTTTCGGAACTAAGTTGGTATTTTTTTTCGGGTTTCGGAATTTCTCGGAAAATCACACCGGAAAATAACTAAGGAGGTATTGGTTATTTTCTGGTCCGGATCGGACTCGCCCGTAATATGGACGAATTGTATTATTGCTCTCACATGAGTAATAGTATTTATCAGGTTATAAAAGAAGAAGCAGCCGGTGGAGGGGAAGAAGAGGTGAAGAGAAAGAAAAAAAAGAGAAAAAAAAAGAGACCTTTTCTCTCTTTTTCTTTTTCTCTCTTTTTTTTCTTTTTTTTTTCTTTTCTCTTTTTAGTCCTTTTAGTCTTTTTTTTTCTCTTCTCTCCTTGACCTTTTCTTTTATCTTCTCTTCCTTTTTTATTATTCTCTTTTTTTTTCTTCTTTTAGTCTTTTATCTTTTCCTTTTCTTTTAAGAAGAAAATAAGAAAAATGGAAGAAAAGAAAAAAAATACAGAGTAACAGTGCGTCACCCCCAGCTCCCCTCGTTACTGTACATGGGGAAGAGTTCCCGGCCTCCTCTCGACGCACCGCCGCCACCTTGGTGTTCCTCACGGCGTCGCGACCTCAACCCCGCCGCCTCCGCCCGACGCCGCTGTGAGACGCGCCTCCCACAACCGTTGACCCGCGAGCACAACCCGACGGATCCATCATTCTCGTGCTTGCCGCCTCAGGCTGACGTCGCCGCGCCGAGCTTCCACCGCACGTGGTGTCGCCTGCATCCGCCGCTTCCTTTGGTGAGCTCGCTGTCCTCCCTCGCGCCTCGTCGTCGCTGCGCTGCTGCTCTACCCGGAGGTAAGACCCGGAATTGGTGAGGATCCGTTTCCGCGAAACGGGTCGCGCCTGGGTTGGGTTGGGCTGAGTGGTGCTGGGCTTGACCTTGGGTTGGGTCTGGGCCGCACTATTCATGGCCCAGCCCGTTTATTAAAAAAACTATATTTATATATATATTTAATTATTAATAATCTGATATATATTTTGGAAAACAATTTTATAGTTATTTTGAGAAAATTATTTCCAATTTAACTCTGGTATTTTTGTTAAAATATAAATATATTTACTTTGATAAATAATTAAGTTTTGTTTTGGAAAACTATTATTAGTTAGAAAAATATATAAATATACCTTAAAATAATTTCTGGAAATTAATATGTATATTATTTTCGTATGAAAAATTATGATTATGGTATATGTATATAAATATGTATTTGGAAAATTAAGGTTAATTATATTTTGTGTTGGAAAATAAAATTGTATATGTATTTAGAAAAAGATAAATACTTTATAAATAATTTCTGAAAATTATAAATAGGTTATTATTTTTCTGGAAAATTATGGAGATTATTATTTTGGAAATTATAGTTATTTTATGAAAATATATTTTGAAAAGAGTTTAATTAAAGTATGGTACCGAAATTATATTCGGAAATACGTACGGTTAAATATTTTCGGTAAAAGATAGTAATAAAGGATATGTAACCGGGATGGGATATTTCATAGTATTGGCATCATAGTATACCGAATATGTGCATTTATGTGTATATATGGTTTTGTGGTATAGGTTTGGATATCGGGCAGTTTCCCGAGGAGCCGGCGTCGTACCGGTCATTGTTTTCCGGAGTTAAGTATTCGGCCAAGGTGAGGATGGATTTCCTTCAATATGTGCCTATATTACTCGGTTATCATGTTTTGATGATTGTGCATTGTCGAATGTGCTTTTGCTGTGTTTTGGTTCGGGATGTTAATCCCGGAGTCTTGTTGGGTATTTTCGGGATGTTTATCCCGTGTTGATTTTCTGTGTTTTTTTTCGGATTAAGAGTAATGGTATAATTAATGAATTGTGACAAGGATGTCGATCCTTGGTATTTTTGATGGGATGTCTATCCCGGTATTTTGGTTGGGGATGTTGATCCCTACGATTTGATTTTAATGACGGTAATATAATTGTCACGTGGTAAGTAGAGGTACGACCGGATGGTTAGAGACTGTTTTGTGGTGGCCATGATCTGGGTTCGTGTGATAAGCATGTCTATGCTTGGGATGTCTATCCCGGTTTGTTATTTTTGGGATGTCTATCCCTGGGTTCTTTTTGATCTGGCACCAGGAACAGGTTGATAACCTGGTACGACCCTAGCTTATCCGTGACGGGGCCCGGAAAAGATAAAATTGGATAATTGGATTTTGTTTGAGTCTTTTGGGTTGGTTTTTACTTATTTTTGGACCTTGAGTATTTTTGTGTTCATATTGATTGTCTTTCCATTGTCGTGAGCACTTCGGACTCACCCCTCACCTGCGGGCTTTCATCCCATAGGATGAGTTGTTTGTTGTACAGGCTTGGTGCATTCCAGACAGACTGCGGCGTTATCCCTTGGACGGGCTTGGATCCATAGGTTGCATCTATTACGCATACAGTGTTAGTGAGTCTTTAAGTCTTCCGCTGTGCATACTTTTGTTATTATTGGGCCATTGGGCCGGATGAGTTTCTATTGTTGTTTTTATTATGGGCTATTAAGCCAGGGTTATGCTTTATACAATGTATGCTTGGGCTTATATGGTTGGGTTGTCACAGTTCCGGCTCGTGTTTACTGTGTACGGTAAATTCGGGTCGGGGCGTTTCATATTAAGCCCATTTTTTTTTTAGTTTGTGTTGTGTTTAACTTTACTCCTCCACCTCACTTCTGCAGAACCCCGTCTGGAAACCCAAAACTACCCTTCGGGGCCTTTTAACCTAGAAGGAGAAGACTTGGTCTAAAAAAAATTGGCCCGAACTAGACATTTGCAAATTCGCACACAACCGTTTCAAATGAAAGTTTTGAAGAATGGGAATATTTAATGGTAAATATTCCTAATGTGGACAATCATCATTGATTCTGGATTCTTCGATGTGATAGTATAAGAGTTTATCGAAATAATAATATGCCAATGGAATCATGGAAATAAATGTGCACAATCAATATATAATTATTCTTAATATAATCAGTTCACAATTAATAAAACTTGGGGAGTCTCTACCATAAAATTTTTTCACAATTAATCTTTTTAAAAAATAAATAAATAAATTGCCTTACATGCCTGGAATAAATCATGGGCCCTTTAAATGCTTAGACATTCCAACCCCCAAATTTTCCTTGCGTTCTCCCTATAAATTTAAATCTTTATATCTATATCATCTATACTATATAGTCACCAAAATTTGCAAAATTAAAATACCAAAATATCCTCCTTTTTTATTATAATTAAAGGCATAATAGTCATTTTAAAAACTATTTTAAATTAATTTTCATGAATACATGCATACTATTTATAAATAATTGTATTTATATATTAATGAGGGCTAAAATTTTATATATAGTATCTATAGATTATTGATATTTCTTTACATTAATTAGATCAAATTCACGTGAGTTAAGACAGTATTATGATAGAATTATATACTAAAAGGAAAGAAAGAGTTATTATAAGACACTACATGCTATTCATATTTAACATTTTTAATTTAGCATAAATCTTGTTTTTTACTATAAAATAAATTTATCCTGGCGTTGGAATCAATATATAGGCTTTAAATAAAAACCGATCCAACCGGCTCCTTACACATCTGCTATCATAAATATTAAATATCTTGCATCTAACTTGGTGGCCTTCCAGTGTTGTGCAAAAGGGACATGAACTATGTTGCGGATTGTGCAAAAGAGACATGAACTATGTTGCGAATTGTGCAAAAGCAAATCGACTCAATTTTTAATTTTAACAGACTGACATACACGCCATTTTCGTCTCTTATTGTGAAAAAAACTATTAATTATATTTTTTTGCGTTGAAGTTCAAGTTAACAAGACAAGGACTAACACAAATCCTTCAATTCCTTAGTTGTTTAGAGCTGGTATTGTATAATAACAATGACGAAGACATTAACAAAATAGAAAAATTATCAGCAAATCTAAAATCTATACATAGACTGAAGGATTTAAAATAAATAATTAAAAATAAAAATGAATACTTGAAGCGCCCCGACCTGTATGTACCGTACCGGGTAAACAAGTGCCAGAACTGTTCTTATTACAGTAGCAGACAGTACATATGTTACAAGGTAAAATACAGTCAAACTGAAATACAACATCTGTCACCCGATCCCGGGGACCATTATTCAAACCACAACAGCAGTAGCAGAAAACATATGATGCAGCAGCATGTATAATACAGCAACATAATATAATCAGCAGCAGAAGACTTAGAATGAGATGCAGCGGAGGTATGGATCCGGAGTCTGGTGGAGCAAAAACAGCAGCTGGCCGAACCACGTACCTGTACTACGAGCAACTCTTCCTACGGGATGAAACTCCGCAGGCGAGGGGCGAGTCCAAAGTGCTCACCGACGAAGGATAAACAGTAATATGCAGGCAACACAATACTTTCGAAGTAAAATTCCAGCAAAAGACATAACAGAGAAACATCCAGAACACAACTGAACCAAGACCAAAAGAATATTCATTATTACCAATTTTATCTTTCGGGGCCCTGTCACTGGACAAGCTAGGGTCGTACCTAGTTATTAACACGTTCCGGGTGCTAGATCAATCCAAGAGAACCCAGGGATCGACTTCCCAAAAATATAGATCCCAGGGATAGACATCCCAAAAATATAATCACGGGATAGACATCCCAAGCATAGACATGCTTATCACAAGTAACCCAGATCATAGCCACCACAAAACAGTCTCTAACCATCTAGTCGTACCACTACTTTCCTAGTGACAAATAAGTCGTCAACACAACTTCCAATTATCCAATTATCTCATCATATCAGTTTGTCCATAATCAACAAATCAACAACCACAGCAATGATACCACAATCAAACTCAATTGGCTCAGCAGTTCAATCACGCAAAATATTAACCAGAGAAACAAACACAGTAATATGTGCAACATATCAAAGGTTATCCATCCTCACCTTAGCCAATTTTCCTACTCCTGAAAGTCCTCAAATTGTCCCGGCTCTGGTTCCTCTGGATACTGCTCGTTATCAGCTCCTAAATAGCAAACAATAGCATATACTCACAATAAGATGCACATAAATGCAAATGATGCTATACCGTAAAAATAAAACTAAACTGGTTCGTCTACGTCCCGGTGAAACCCCTTTATCATTATAATTCACTATTTATTATTCCTGTGTCAAAATACCATACTGTATTTATACCCGGTTATTATTCCGGTATATACTTTGATAATACCCTTTCCTTATTTATTTCATAAGTATGTATTTTCCAAAATAATTGTTATTGACCATATATATATTCCCAAAATAATATTGTGTCAAAGCACTTATTTCATTTATCCTCACAAATATAATCGTATACCATGTATATACTTTTCTACCGTATTTTCCAAAAATATGCTTATCATAAAATATTTTCTCAAATGCTAACGTACATATATATCTCTTCCCAAATTAAATTATTATAATGTATATCAAAGGTATTTATCATATAATATTTTCCGGTAAAACATGTACATCCTATATATCCTTAGGAGAATTTACTATAATCTAATAATTATGTTATAATCACTTTAATCTTTTGAGATTACCATATGAAAGTATATATTCCTTTTATTTTCACAAAATATAGCCACTTACTATTTATTATTTTATTTCCAGAAAAATTATAATCTATAATATGTATTTTTTTTTATAATTCCAGAATTATATATACATTTATTTCTTTTTTAAAAAAAATTAATTCCGACTGGGCCAAGGTTCAAGTCCAAGCCCAAGTGTCAAGGTCCAGGACACCTAAACCAGGCCCGACCCAACCCACAGTCAGACCCCACACGGATCCGGGTCGCCTACTTCGCAAACGGGTCACACCCATAACATTCGGGTTGCTCACCTCCGCGTGTTGCAGGGTGGCGGCGGCCGGTCGCTTGTGCGATGACAAGGCGACAGAGGCGTGGCTGAAGGAGAGGCGAACGACGGCAGACGAAGAGGGGACGGCGACTCGTCATGCTCCACTCCTCAGATCGGCGCCGTTGAGGTGGTTGTGCTGCCGGCGTCGAGTCGCTACGTTGAGGCGACGAGCAGGAGAGAAGAGCAGGCGTCGCGATCGGTCGAGGGAGGCTGGGCTCGGGTCGCGCGTCGTCTGGCGACGCTGCTGCGGGGAGGAAACGGCGGCAATCGATCTGCCACAGCTCGGGGATGAGGGTGCGGTTCCAGTGACGAGCAGGGGGAAGGAAGGAGGAGAAGAGGTGTTGATGGTGGCTGCACGTGGTGGTGGCTGGGTTGTTTGTTGTTTGTGTTATTTTTTTTTTCTTTACCTCTTTTTCTTTTCTTTTTCCTGGTTTCTTAGGTAGTATGCTGTAGGTGGTTTCACGGGTGAAGTTTGTAGGAGAAGGTTACTTCCTAGGCAGATTTTGGTGCAGAGAAAATTTGCAGAAGAAAGAAAAAATGTTGGTGTTGGTGCAATGGAGGATCAAGACACGGAAAAGAAAAGAAATCACAGGCTACACAGGGAAGTCACGGACAGCACAAGTAAGAGGCGGCTGCGTGACTCAATCAGGCAGTCGTGTCCCGCCCGGACCAGAAAATAACTGTAATGCCCCCTTGACTTAATTTCTGGCCCGATAATTTGAGGTTAAACCTGACTTTTCTTAAGAATCCTGGGCCCAAAAAATACCAACTCTGGTCCCAAAAATCCGCAGAAAAATCGAGAACATGGGGTAAGGTTCAATTTCAGAATCCGATGCATAATTTACCCTGAACTAATTACCCAAGATTAATTTCATACGGTAAATTACTGTACAAAGCTTTTTTTTTACAGTCCCGGTAGAAACACAAATTTTACCCGGGCCGTTACAGTCTACCCCCCTTAAAAGAATTTCGTCCTTGAAATTCATGCCTATTCTGTGAAGAGATGCGGATATTGGGACCGCATATGTTCTTCAACTTCCCAAGTAGACTCGTTAGCGGAATGCTTACTCCACGTAACCTTGACCATAGGAATGGTACGGTTCCGCAACTGCCGAACTTCTCGTGCAAGAATCTGCTCCGACACTTCTGTGTAGGTAAAATCCTCTACTACCTCAACATCCACTGGGGCAACAATATGACTAGGATCTGATCGGTATCTCCTCAGCATAGAGACATGGAACATGTCATGAATACGTGATAGCTCATCAGGTAAGGACAACCTGTAGGCTAGTGGTCCAATTCTCTCCACGATCTCATAAGGTCTGATATATCTTGGGCTCAGTTTCCCTCTCTTGCCGAACCTAATCACACCCTTCCAAGGTGCTACTCTGAGGAAAACCTTCTCACCAACATTATACTCCATCTCACGTCGGTGTTTGTCGGCGTAGCTCTTCTACCGATCCTGAGCACCGTCTGGATCTTGTCCACTGTCTGTTGGAATAATTCCGGTCCAACGATCAGTCTCATACCTTCTTCATCCCAACACACTGGACTTCTACACTTCCTTCCATAGAGAGCCTCAAAAGGTGGCATACCAATGCTGGAATGGTAGCCGTTGTTATAGGCAAACTCTGCCAAGGGTAAATACTTATCCCAACTCCCACTAAAGTTAAGTGCACAAGCCCTCAACATGTCCTCCAGTGTCTGTATAGTCCTCTCAGACTGTCCATCTGTCTGAGGATGAAAAGTAGTGCTGAAGCTCAACTTGGTCCCTAGCGCTGCTTGTAAGCTCTTCCAGAAACGTGACGTGATCCTCGGATCCCTGTCTGAGACTATAGACTTTGGAATCCTATATAGTCTCACAACCTCAGCAACATACTTACCCGCCAATGTGTCCATGGTATCAGTTTGGCGGATAGGTAGAAAATGTGCCGATTTTGTTAATCGGTCAACTATGACCCAAATAGCATCATGCTGCCTTCGAGTCATTGGTAAACCAATCACAAAATCCATAGTGATCATCTCCCACTTCCACTCTGGCACTGTCAAAGATCTCAACTTTTCTGCTGGAGCTTGATGCTTAGCTATCACCTGTTGGAAAGTGAGACATCTTGCAACATACTCAGCTACATCCTTCTTCATACGGGGCCACCAGAAATGGCTCTTCAGGTTCTGGTACATCTTGGTGTTTCCAGGATGCATCGCATATGGCGTCATATGACCTCCTTCCAGGATCTGACTACGCAGATTACTGACATTGGGTACACATACCCGTTTCCCAACCATCAGTGCTCCATCATCAGCTATACGGAACTTGTCCTCTTTTCCACTCCTTACTCCTTCTTTAAGCTTGACTAGGTCGGGATCTCCATCTTGTAACTCCACTATCCATCCTCTTAGGTTAGACTTGACGCTCATGTGTGCCAGTAATGCTCCTGTATCGTCCACTGTCAAACCGACTCCCAACTTCCTTAACTCGATAAGTGAGAACATCCAGTAACTAGTGGAAGTATCCCCTGGTTGTCTCCGGCTCAAGGCATCAGCTACTACATTAGCCTTTCCTGGGTGATACTCAATAGTACAATCATAATCATTAAGTAACTCAACCCAACGTCTCTGTCGTAGGTTAAGCTCCTTCTTTGTCATGATGTACTTAAGACTCTTGTGATCAGTGAAAATCCGACACTTCTCTCCAAATAAGTAGTGTCTCCAAACCGTCAAAGCCAAAATCACAGCTGCCATCTCAAGATCATGCATCGGATAATTCTTCTCATGAGTCCTCAATTGCCTAGAGGCATAGGCAATCACCCGTCCTTCTTGCATCAGCACGGCTCCTAAATCAAGTCCCGATGCATCACAAAACAGCACATACTCAACTCCAGGCTTCGGTACTATCAGAACTGGTGTTGTGGTCAGCTTTCTCTTAAGCTCCTCAAAACTCTGCTAATACTCTGGACTCCAAATAAATGCCTGTTCTTTCCTTAATAGCTTGGTCATGGGACTGGCTAATAAGGAAAAACCTTCAATGAACCTCCGATAGTATCCTGCAAGTCCAAGAAAACTTCTGACTTCTGATACATTCTTAGGTGGTTCCCACTCCAACACGGCCTTTAATTTGGCAGGGTCAACCTTTATTCCATCCTCGCCAACCACATGTACAAGGAAATAAACTTCTCCAAGTCAAAAGTCACACTTGCTGAATTTGGCATACAACTGCTTCTCCCGTAACCTCTGAAGTACTATCCTCAAATGCTCCTCATGTTCCTCCTTGCTCTTAGAGTAAATGAGGATATCATCGATGAAGACCACAACAAACTTATCCAGAAACTCATTCAAGACCAAGTGCATCAAGCACATGAACACTTCTGGTGCATTGGTTAACCCGAACGGTACCACTATGAACTCAAAATGACCATACCGTGTGCGGAAGGCAGTCTTTGGTATGTCCTTCTCTGCAATCTTGATCTGGTGATACCCATACCGAAGATCATTCTTGGAAAACACAGTGGCTCCTTGCAACTGGTCAAACAAGTCATCAATCCTAGGCAACGGGTACTTGTTCTTAATTGTCACCTTGTTAAGCTGGCGGTAGTCTACACACATCCGCAATCTTCCACCCTTCTTCTTGACAAACAGAACTGGTGCACCCTATGGTGAGGTACTAGGTCTGATGAAACCTTTCTCCAGTAGTTCATCTAACTGCTTCTTCAGCTCCTGAAGCTCTATTGGTGCCATCCTGTATGGTGCCATCAAGATAGGTGTAACTCCTAGCACCAGGTCGATGGTATACTCAACCTCTCTATCGGGTGGCAAACCTAGCAAATCATCTGGGAAAACATCAAGGAACTCCTTCACCACTGATATATCTCCCGGGGTAGAATCCTGTGTATCTACACTTGTAATGTGGTTCAACAAAATATCTGGACCATGCGACTTTACTCCAGAATCCTGCATAGCAGAGATGCTACATGTAGCAGTAGCTCTCCTAATATCGGTTACCAAAACTTTTCGTCCACCATCAGAAGTCAACAGCACTTCCTTGGTCCGACAGTTCACCAGGGCATTATACCTTGACAACCAATCCATCCCAAGGATTATGTCGAATCCCCCTATGTTCATCATAACCAAACAAGCTAAGAAAACCTCATCATCATAAGAAAGGAGAACATCCTTGCACACTTGTGTTAATCTCACCACTATGCCCGCGGGTAACCTAACCCTCAACGGACATGCTAAACTCTCTTCCTTACAGCTATATTGTATAGCAAAACTCTGAGCGATAAAAGAATGTGTGGCACCAGGATCAATCAAAGTGTATGCAATACTACCGAAAGCTGTAAAGGTACCTGCAATAACATCAACATTCTCGGGATCATCCTCAGCCGTGATCACAAATGCCCTCGGAGCGGCTGCACTCTGGTTTATAGCTGACTGTGTCTGAGTAGGGGCAGCTCCTCGTCCACGGCCTCGGCCAACTCCAGAACCACTAGGTACGCTGGCCACTGATGCTTGTACAGTGTGATCAGTAACAGCAACTCGAGATCTTCCCAACCTAGGATATGAACTCCGACAATGCCCAACTTCATTACACTCAAGGCACCTCACCCTAGTCAGAGGAGGTCTAGGGCGAGTGTCTCCAGATGAAGTCCCTCCAGACTGGGTCCATGAACTCCCACGATTATTGTTGTAGCTGTTGCTCCATCCTCGACCCTGAGATTCTGGCATGGATTGAGTCTGTTCATACCCTGACCTGTTACCGGTGCTCTGGAACCTCTTGTTCTGATTCCCAGCATTCTGTGCAAATTTCCTCTTCCGGACTTCTTCCATCTCTCTCTCGTTCCCCATCCAGATAACTTCTGCTAGAAGAGCATCCACAAACATATCCTGATAAGTCTCATAAACTTTGTATCCCATGACTGTCTGGATACAGGATCGCAAACCATCCCAGAAGCGCTTGCATCTGGCCTCTGGTGTGGACACATACTCCGATGCATAGATGGATAAGCGATCAAACTGGATCTCATAGTCGTTCACCGACTGTCCGATTCGCTATCGCAGACTTAGAAATTCTCGCTTGAGCTGGTCTTGGTATACATCCGTGACAAACTTCTTCCGAAACTTCTCAGTGAACTGTGCCCAAGGCATGCTGACTGGTTTCACCATGTCACTTGTTGCTGAGTCCCACCAATCCACAGCAACGTTGCGAAACATGGATGCAACATACCTAGCCCACTTGTCATTTGTGCATCTCAGCTTCAACATCACTCGGTGAGCTTGTCGAAGCTATTCATCAGCTTCATGTGGGTTAGTAACCCTTGTGAAGGCATCAAGACCTAGCTAGCTAGCTTGGTGTAAATAGGATCCTCAACAGGTCCTTGATTCTCCTGTTAACGAGCTTCCCTGGCCTCCAAACGGGCATCCCTAGCATCCTGACGCTGTAAGATCTGCGCCATGGTGCGCATCATCTGTGTGGCGTCTGCTGGTACAACCGCGGGTACTTGTCCACCCACGACTGGTTGCGGCTGATCGACCGATACTTGGTCGTCTTCCAAACGATGCTCAGCATGCTGGTTTCCTCCTATCGGATCCATTCGTACCTATTTAAGAATGTATGCATGTGTGTTATGCCAAGAGAATGACCAGACTATGCACATATAGGCAACAAGCAAGCACAATTATCACGCTAGATAAACAGTAATATGCAGGCAACACATCACTTTCGAAGTAAAATTCCAGCAAAAGACATAACAGAGAAACATCCATAACACAATTGAGCCAAGACCAAAAGAATATTCATTATTACCAATTTTATCTTTCGGGGCCCTGTCACTGGACAAGCTAAGGTCGTACCTGGTTATTAACATGTTCCGGGTGCTAGATCAATCCAAGAGAACCCAGGGATCGACATCCCAAAAATATAGATCCCAGGGATAGACATCCCAAAAATATAATCACGGGATAGACATCCCAAGTATAGACATGTTTATCACAAGTAACCCAGATCATAGCCAGCACAAAACAGTCTCTAACCATCTAGTCGTACCACTACTTTCGTAGTGACAAATAAGTCGTCAACACAACTTCCAATTATCCAATTATCTCATCATATCAGTTTATCTATAATCAACAAATCAACAACCACAGCAATGATACCACAATCAAACTCAATTGGCTCAGCAGTTCAATCAGGCAAAATAATAACCAGAGAAACAAACACAGTATTATGTGCAACATATCAAAGGTTATCCACCCTCACCTTAGCCGATTTCCCTACTCCTGAAAGTCCTCAAATTGTCCCGGCTCTGGTTCTTCGGGATACTGCTCGTTATCAGCTCCTAAATAGCAAACAATAGCATATACTCACATAAGATGCACATAAATGCAAATGATGCTATACCGTAAAAATAAAACTAAACTGGTTCGTCTACGTCCCGGTGAAACCCCGTTATCATCATAATTCACTATTTATTATTCCTGTGTCAAAATACCATACTATATTTATACCCGGTTATTATTCCGGTATATACTTTGATAATACCCTTTCCTTATTTATTTCATAAGTATGTACTTTCCAAAATAATTATTATTGATCATATATATATATTCCCAAAATAATATTGTGTCAAAGCACTTATTTCATTTATCCTCACAAATATAATTGTATACCATGTATATACTTTTCTACCGTGTTTTCCAAAAATATACTTATCATAAAATATTTTCTCAAATGCTAACGTACATATATATCTCTTCCCAAAAGTAATTATTATAACGTATATCAAAGGTATTTATCATATAATATTTTCCGGTAAAACATGTACATCCTATATATCCTTAGGAGAATTTACTATAATCTAATATTATAATCTTTTGAGATTACCATATGAAAGTATTTATTCCTTTTATTTTCACAAAATATAGCCACTTACTATTTATTATTTTATTTCCAGAAAAAATATAATCTGTAATATGTATTTTTTTTATAATTCCAGAATTATATATACATTTATTTCTTTTTTAAAAAAAATTAATTCGGACTGGGCCAAGGTTCAAGTCCAAGCCCAGGTGTCAAGGTCCAGGACACCTAAACCAAGCCCGACCCAGCCCACAGTCAGACCCCACACGGATCCGGGTCGCCTACTTCGCAAACGGGTCACACCCATAACATTCGGGTTGCTCACCTTCGCGTGTTGCAGGGTGGCGGCGGCTAGTCGCTTGTGCAACGACAAGGCGACGGATGCGTGGCTGAAGGAGAGGCGAACGACGGCAGACGAAGAGGGGAGGGCGACTCGTCAGGCTCCACTCCACAGATCGGCGACGTCGAGGTGGTTGTGCTGCCGGCGTCGAGTCGCTACGTGGAGGCGACGAGCAGGAGAGAAGAGCAGGCGTTGCGATCGGTCGAGGAAGGCTGGGCTCGAGTCGCGCGTCGTCCGGCGGCGCTGCTGCGAGGAGGAAACGGCGGCGTCGATCTGCTACAGCTCGGGGATGAGGGCGCGGTTGCAGTGACGAGCAGGGGGAAGGAAGAAGGAGAAAAGGTGGTGATGGTGGCTGCACGTGGTGGTGGCTGGGTTGTTTGTTGTTTGTGTTATTTTTTTTTTCTTTACCTCTTTTTCTTTTCTTTTTCCTGGTTTCTTAGGTAGTATGCTGTAGGTGGTTAGACGGGTGAAGTTTGCAGGAGAAGGTTACTTCCTGGGTAGATTTTGGTGCAGAAAAAATTTGCAGAAGGAAGAAAAAATGTTGGTGTTGGTGCAGTGGAGGCTGAAGACACGGAAAAGAAAAGAAATCACAGGCTACACAGGGAAGTCACGGACAGCACAGATAAGAGGCGGCTGCGTGACTCAATCATACAGTCGTGTCCCTTCCAGACCAGAAAATAACTGTAATGCCCCCTTGACTTAATTTCTGGCCCGATAATTCGAGGTTAAACCTGACTTTTCTTAAGATTCATGGGTCCGAAAAATACCAACTCTGGTCCGAAAAATCCGCAGAAAAATTGAGAACGTGGAGTAAGGGTCAATTTCAGAATCCGATGCATAATTTACCATGAAATAATTACCCAAGATTAATTTCATACGGTAAGTTACTATACAAAGCTTTTTTTTTACAGTCCTGGTAAAAACACAAATTTTACCCGAGCCGTTACAATACTTACTTTATGATGATTCTTAAAATTAGAGATAAATATTTCATTGAAATCATATTAAATTTGAGAGAGAGGAGTAGAGTAGAGAGGAGAATTATAGAGAGAGGAGTTGGATAGAGTAGTCAAAGAAAACTATGAAAAAAAAAAAGAAAACTATGAAAAAGAATGATAAAGGAAAAAAGTATTATCATAGAAATTCATACCACCAAAATAAATAATAATAGAAAGTAATAATATAATTAATAATCTCTTTCATTAATAATATAATTTAATAATTAAAATTATGCAATTGACAATATCAAAGGATTAAAAAATATTATTAGTAATAATTGATTTTATAAATTCATATTGCACTACATAAACTAATTTTAAATAATGGATATCCGTTTGGTCAGATATTATATATAAGTTCTTTTCAAAATTAAGATTAAAATACTATACCATGTGATTTGAAGAATATAATACTATGCACGTGCAAAAAAGAACTAGTACATTAAAAAACACCATACACAATACTCTTTATGATCACTTTAATAGTAAAAAACAATATCTATAATTGTATTACACGGAATTTAGTTTTGGTTACATTATAATTATAAATTTTTTGTATTACATAATATTATTTATTTTTAAAAGAATACATTAAGACATAGTAGATCCTCTAGGCCCAAAGTGGCTAAGAGGGGGGGGGGGTGGGTGAATTAGCCCTTTTTCGTTTAATCACCAATTTGGCGTCACTAATGCCAAATTGATTTTGTATCTAAATCTGGAAAATTATGAACACACTAAAGCACAATTAAGGAGAGGGTTAGAGATATTGGCACAAAGGATTTATAGTGGTTCGCCACACAGGACTACCTCCACTACTCAAGGAGTCCACCTTGAGATTTCTAACCTTCACTAACCTTGATTTTTACGGGATCAACTAATAACCTATAGTATAAGGTTTTACCTAGGCTAACCTCTAACCTCTCATACCTACAAAGCTAATCCAAGCTTTGCTCTTAGTTCCCCAGCAAGATATCCCCTATCCTACCTCACTCAATTGGTTTCTTCATAGGTTAAACCAACAAAGCCTTTCTCTCACAAGTTTTTCTAAGGTGCAACTTGCAAACCTTCTCTCAAAACTAATCCTAGCTTTGCTTATCACTAATCAGCACAAAAGCACTCATAAGCTTGTCTAAGATATAACCATCTCTCAAGATATCTTCATGAGTGACTCACTCAAGAGATTTACAAGTAATGCACAAGGAAGGATCTTTGAACACTCTTAAGCTTAGGAGGAGAGCTGCTGCTACACTTTTTTCTCCATTGGCAGCTCTGCCATTCTTCATCAATCAGTCTTCCATATATAGAGGCAAGGGGAAAGAAGCCTCCAAGAGTAATAACTATGTGTCACTGTCAGTTGCATTGAGTTCTGGCATGAAAGGCGCCACAATATTCAAATCCCTAAGTAGTCACTCTCACTCAACACCTTTTGTGAAGATCAAGGTTGTTGCTCACATGCTGATTTTATATGAACGTTAAGAGAGGAAGCTGCAACTTGTTTGAATTATCCTGTGTAGTTCTAGATGTATAGAGTACTAGGTCGCTTTGACTTCCTAGTAATAGGTTAGCTTGACACAATGACCAAGGAAAGCCAACTATCATCAATCTCTTGTCACTGTCAGATTTTTCATGAAGACGCCTTGTCATCAATGTTTCAGCAGCTTTTGTAAAGTCCAGGGTTGGCATTTCCATATGGGACTTGGTTGAATCAATTTGAATCTGTTAAGAGTCCCTTTCCGTCCAGCCCGTTCTGTCGTCAGAGGTGCCAGAGTGTCAACAGTCTTCTTCCCTGTTGTCCCTTTCATGTTTTGGCATGAGACACACCAGACTGCAGCTTTTTGTCATTGATGTCATTGTTTAGCATAGTCCTAGGTTGGTCCTAGGAAGTTTGAATTCAGTTGTCTTTTGATCTGTTTAAGGTTGCTTTAATTATAGAATCAGTGTTTAGAAATGGTAGGTACTAGGTTTGTTGACCAACCCCATTAAGGATTAAACAAACATGAGTGGCATGGGAGTTTGCACATGAAAGCGACCCATCATGCTTCAAAACCAATCCCGCGCACTCTTCTTCGAACGCTTGATTTGATCACGGGTTGGCATACATCATGTCAGCTGCAATTCTTGGTTAGACACAACACATGCTACACATAGGTTTGTCATAATCAAAACCTAGTTAGCTTGTTTAATATATAATACAATATAGCGTGTAGGATGATGCACATGTAACAAGATTTGAAAGTGACATGTCTACTACACAAAAGTACCATATGCATGCTTTGATTTAATATATAAATCTGAAACTCAAAGTTTGTTAGCATCAAGACATGGCTAAGGAATAAAGAGGATTAATAAATATGATTTACGCAAAATCAAACACTAATCCACACATAATCAATTATCTCGGTTAGCATGCTTAATTAAGATTATAGAAAATGATTAACACAAAGCACATGCTAATCCAACCTTGGGCTAAAAATCTCCTCCTTTTTTATGATGACAACCTTTGCGTGAAAAGACAATAACTTTTAAAATCAGTTTTGCACAAATGCTCCCCCTTATTGTATGCTCCCCCTATCTAAAATATTTTTGCAATATAAGAACATCTCACTCATACATGATTCAACTATGTCATATTAGTATGCAAGTATTTGCGATCACGCAACACTATATTCCAAAAAGCAAATATGATCAAGTTGGATATCATAAGGGGGAGAAATAGTGTTGCTGAGAAATATAAGAATGCATTATCAGATACTTGCACACTATATTCCAAAAAGCAAATATGATCAAGTTGGATATCATAAGGGGGAGAAATATTGTATGCTCCCCCTATCTAAAATATTTTTGCAATATAAGAACATCTCACTCATGCATGATTCAACTATGTCATATAAGTATGCAAGTATTTGCGATCAAGTATCTGTAAAATTTAGAGCTCAATATTGATCTTCTCTGTATAAGATAAATCGGAAGTAAGCTAAAAGAGGACGATCAAATTTCCTGCATAAAGGTGTTAATAACTCAACCAAGTGGAAATACTCACGTTTTGGCATCAATCGTGCCAAAAATCAACTCAAAGTATCAGTCAACAAGCAAATATATAACATCAACAATAATATAAATAATAAATCAGAATGTCAAAATAATATGATGCAGTGATAGTGACTCAATAATAATATTTCTAAAAGCATCAACTAAGAGCTCAAAAAGCTCATTAATGGTATATCCCCTATTTTGCATGAATAAAACCAATAGATAACAAAACATGTAGCATTGTATTTAAAAAAAAATAATCAACATAATATGCACATACTAATATAAAATCCAAACAGGCAATTAAAATTATGTTATGATATAGGAATGCATGAATCTAAAGAGCAATAGATGAGAAGGAGTCAAAACCGGTTTAATGGGCAATAGATTCTTCTTCTTGTGGAGTGGCAGCAGGTGGTGGATGATAGTAAGAAGAATCTCTGACCTTAGCCAACAATATAACGCCCCGGATTTTCATAATTTAATTTATGGAATTTTTAAAATTTTTATTCCAATTTTACCCTCGAGGGATTTCCGGATTTTCGATTGTGGAAATTAATTATTTCCCTTGGAAATGTTAATTTTAAGTGGTAGGGTGTTCGAGTTTCGTCGGGTTTGAGAACCTACTTCGGGGTGAAACGGGATTTATCGTAGTTTTAATTAAAAACTACGTCATTTTAACTAAGGGAAAGGAAAAAAAAAGAAAAAAAAGTTGACGAGGAAGGGCTGGTTGACCGCGCCCAAGCCAAACGACGTCGTTTTGGCTCGGGCGGGTCAAAACCCTAAGCCTTTCCTTCTCTTCCCTTCTCTTCTTCTTTTCTTTTTTTTTCTTTCTTTCTCTTCTTCCGCCGCAGCTCTTTCTCTCTCTCTCTCTCTAACCTCTCCATCTCTCCCTCATCTCTCACTCTCGTTCCTAACCTCACCGCCGCCACCTCTATCTCCTCTTACTCCTTTTTGCCGCCGCCATTCCGTTCGTAGCCGCGTTCCCGTCTGCAGGTGAAGAGGGAGCTACTCGTGGATGACTTGTGACGGAGGAACCGAAGTGGGTTCGGTGTCGTGGCGAGCCGTTGCACCGCCGATCGCCGGTAAGCCTCGAACCTTCTCTTTTTCCTCTCCTTCCACTTTGGTTTTCCTTTGGTATCGACTTGGTGTTTAATCGGGCTCAGTTGTTTGTTTGTGTGTTGGCTCCGGGCAGTGTGGTGCAGTGTTCAATTGGGGCTCGGATTAAGTTGTTTGGTGCGAGCCAGTGGGTGTGTTTGTGGGGTCATTGGTCGTTGCCGGAGGTGCTGTGTTGGTGATTTCTGGTCGTGCTCGGGTTGCTGTTTCAGAGCATCCTTTTGGTTCGGCTTGTGCAGTGTGGTTGAGAGCTCGGGGTTGGTGCTTGGATCTGTTTTGCTGAACACATAATTCAATTCCGGTGAGAATCCTACATCCTAATCTGGATTTTTTGCTTTCATGTTAGTTTCCTATGGGAGTTGTGTTGTTTTGAATGTGGAATTCTATTTTGGGGGTCAGACAGATTGTTTGAGGGTGTTTATCTTGGTGTCCTGGAAGTTCCGATGAGCTCAGGGCACTGTTCCGGCGAAAGGTTCCGACGAGAGGTTACTGTTCTGGCGAGTAAGAGTCATTTTCCGGTGGAATGGGTAAAACTTCTTCGGCATCCCACGGTATTGCCCGATATGGCATATTTTAATTTTGTACACGGCATGTATTATTATTTTCTGGATTGGGTTATGTACTAAGTATGTATAGGAGTAACCGAGAGTGGGAGTGAGTGTGTGTGGCCGGGAATGGTTCGACACGAGTAGAACCTTATGTCGAAAATACTTGGACTCGGGAAAGACCTTAGAACGGTATATAGGTAAAACCGGGCCCAGGCCCAACTAACTAACTCTAAAGGCCTTAAGATATTTTTATGGACTTTAAGGTATGGGCTTGAGGCCCAATTTCATAATTGGTTTATTTTGGACTCAAGGAGGTAGACTTTAGGCCTGGGACTCGGTTTTGGACTTAGATGGGCTTAAGCCCGGTGAATCTTAGGGCCTGATCTATTGGAGTTTAGGTAAGAGAACACCTTTGTTGGGCTTAGACCCTGAAACCTCATAATCTATTAACTAGGGTCGAGTTTTACTCAGTTGAGCATATAGTTATCATGCACGTACGGTTTTGAATGTAACTGTTTTGTAATTGTTGTGTGTACCGGTATTCAGGCACGGGTAACACCTCGGGAGCTGGAGGATCTGTCTTGGGGAAAGCTCCACAGAATAATCGTCGTTGAGGTGACTTTATAAGTCTTTTTGTGTTCTTTTGCATGTGCTTGTTGGTTTGGTTTGTCTGAGTTACATGCCTTGTTTGCTAACATGCCATGATCTGTATTGTGTGCCTGTGTATTACTACTTGTTGGATGAGCATGATTTGTTTAACTGTTATGAGATATAACATGTGGTATGATTTTGGGTGATCTGTGTGATGTATTGTGGGTTGGAAACCCGGATGCTTGATTTAGTGAATAATTCACACAACCCTGATAAATCATAACTTATGGCACACATGAACTCTTAAGTATGAATAAGAATAATACACAATAAAAGATATACTACTGTGGGCTGATGACCTGTTGGTTCGAGCGGGAAGTGATACCCCTCGGGATTGCATACAGGATAGCTTGGTATATGCGGTTTAGCATATGGGTCTGTGATGACCGGTTCTACCTCCCTCCTTCTACCTCCCCCTTTCTACCTCCCTCTTTCTCTCTCTCTCTCTCTCTCTCTCTCTCTCTCTCTCTCTCTCTCTCTCTCTCTCTCTCTCTCTCTCTCTCTCTCTCTCTCTCTCTCTCTCTCTCTCTCTATGATTGTATTTGGGCTTATTGCCTAGTTATATTGGGCTTACGCCCTGGTTGTCTCATGAGACGGGACCGAGCTCGACGCACACAGTAGGGGGCCCTGAATAATAAATATAATAATAATAACAAAACACAATCAGATGTAAAACATAAACTATCTATTTATATGTTGTTGGCATGTAAGTACTAATTATTGTGTGTTTGCTTACTAGTGCTTGTTCCTCTACACTCCTTTCGAGCTTGCTTTGCACACCTACATAACTGGATTTATACTGCTCACTAAGTAGGCGACTCACATTATCGCCACCGTTGTTTTTCAGACCCTTAGTTAGCGTGCCGCTTCCTTTTTCCTTCCCGGAGTGCGGACGAGGATATCCCAGCAGGTAGTTGTGCTTCTTCTCCTAGTTGGATCCATAGAGCCGACATGCATATCATTTTCTTCTCTTGTTTTTATTTTATCTTTATCTTCCGCTGCATAGAAATTTGTTGAGAAGTCATTCTTGTTTTTATTACATTGTCGGCGGTTTGCCGGGTTTGATTTGTGGCTTGACAAGCCGGTTTATTTCTGTTCTTTTATGACATCTCAGTTTAATAAGGTTTATGGATAATATTTTGGCATTGGTTTACGTACCCCGGGTTTCAGGGGCATTTTGGTAAATTCTTATTATTTTACTATTTTTATTGTAAAATTGGGATACGGGCGTTTCAAACAATATGTCCATGCTCTTTTTGAATTTGCATCACCCCTTCAAGTTTTCTACTGGAAACCATCAAGTCCTCCTTCATTCCAATGATTCTTCCATCATCATCATCATACTTTTAAGGCCATATTGGTGTAAAATTACTCAATCAAGTTAAGATCAAGCCTTTCTAGGAAGTGACATATGAGTCTCAAAGCTTGCTCTTTTGTTGCCTCTTGGAACACCAAGTCTAACATAATCCGGCAGGAGTGCATATTGTGACTTTAGGGATTTTACTGCTAACAGCAGCTCCTCGATCATTTTCATTCCCTCTATTGAACTCTCACTTGATAGATAGGCATCTTCAACAAGCTTTCTCTTCTTCATCCCTTTTCTCGATTTAACAAGCATTTACTTTATATGATAGGAATTAAAGAAGCTTCTTCTCTAGACTTGGACTCTTTTGCTCAATACTGGAAGCTTTTCTCATACTTCAGAGTCTGAAATTCTAACAACTTTCTCTTTCCCTTTCTTTGAGAGGCATTGGTAAGAAGTCCTCTTCTTTAGTCTTGTGTTTCTCTTTATTTTCCATTTTGCCATCGTAGAAGCCAAAAGCACTTTCAAACTTCTCCAGATCTATAGCCAAGTAGCCTTTTCAGGCTCTTCAATAATTATTTCTTCAAGATCTGGTGGTGCTTCAACAAAAAAATTTTATTCTAAATTATCTATGACAGTAGCATTTCTGGAGTAGATTCAGTCTCATGTTGACTCGGTTTCCCTTGAGTGTTTTCCTTTTTGGCCTTCTTCTTACAGATGAGTTCTTGGTATTTTCTTCTTCTTCTCAATTTTCTCTCTAAGACTTGGTGGTGCCTCAACAAATTTTTCTCTTGAATAGTCTTGAGAAGTTAGACTTCAGAAACCACTTGAAGTTTTTTTCTTGACTTGATTCTCCTTGAGGGGCCTTTGACTTACTTGAGCTTGGAATATGATTATTGACTGAAACATCTTCTCTATCCTTCTATTTGAACACTTTAAGGTCTTCTCCAGTAGGAACGCTACATAATTTGAGAATTGAGAGACTTCAAAGTCTTCAACTCTTACTTCAAGTGTGCTTCATGTTCCATTTTGTACTTTGGGTGGAGATATATAAGGATTTTTGTGTTTAGATCAGATTGGCTTAATTTGAGATTGGTTTTCGAATTTGTAGAAGGAAAGAGAGACAAGAATTATTTCCACCATGGTTAGCATTCATCTCACTCCGTTTGTGCAAAGGATAAAGGTAGGATATGAGAGAGAGTATTGGAAAGATAGTTGAGTAAGTGGATATGAAGGAAACTGATTGTCCAACGGGTATTTCAGGTTATCAATACAAATTCTCTCAACAACCCCATCTATTTGAAAAGTATTCTACCCCAATGTTACCTTTTTGAAAAGTAACATGCACGCTGCAAGAATCCAGCAGGTTTGGCAGGCTCAGCTTGTGAAAGATTTTTGCCTATAGAGGTGAAAATAGGCCCTCTCTTTCTTTAGAATTTTTGCACAAAGATTGATGCATTCTTTTTCAACATCTGCCTTTTGAATTTGTGGCATCTCTGATGCTAAAGCAGCTTGCTCTCTGATTTCTTTATAAGTCACCAATTTCACCAATCCATTTTTTTATCTCCATCGTAATTTCATCATTGCTCAAATGTTAAGTGCAAGTGTGCAATTGAATGTTCATGGACTAAGTGATGAATATGCATGTTCACATATAAAGAGATCAAAGTTGAGAGATATCACCAAAGAAGAATTGTAGATACTCCAATGTGGAGTGCGCATTTCATTCTCCACATGAATCCTGGTGAACTGATCTTCCTTCAGTCACTTGGTGAAAAACCTGCAAGTTAATTCTCACTTTTAAAAGGAACAAGTGTTATATCCTTCTTAAGCATATGATCGTTGATGAAATTTTGTATCTCTTCAATGTGTTTGGTACATGAGTGTTAGACTGAATCTTTAGAGAGATAAGCACACTTGAGCTATCACATAGAATAGGAAGGCATATATAATCTAGGCTATAACATATATTTCATCTAACCAACTTGAGCATGTTATAACACCAGTAATAAAAAATTCGGTTTCACAGACGCCAAATTGTACTTTTTGCTAAACCAAGATAGAAATGATTATGCAATGCACTAACAAGAACCACTTGTTCTTTTTAATCTAATAGATATCCAACAAAGTCATTATTAGAATAATTAAACAGTTCCAAAGAAAATAACTTTTGGGCTACTGTGATCTAATATAAAGATATAACTTTTGAGCTCTTGAAAAGATCATTTGATAACACTTAGCTTGGATACATTAAAACAACAATGAAGTATAGACAAAACCAAACATTGATCATAGTATCAGGTTTAGTAGCAGCAGAGAGATAAAGAGCACTATTAATCATAGGATTAAAGCATTTTTTCGTCCTTGTGTAAGGCCTCAAAGTTAGAATTCATCCTCGTGTAGGATTTTGGCCTCTTTTCATACCTCTGCTCGACCTTTTTGGTCTCTCCGGCCAGTATCCGGCGAAAATCGCTGACGTGGCACATTTTCCGCCGCCACATCAGATTTTTTTGTCCACATGTCAGGAAAAACCCAAAACTAAACCAGAATATACCCGACCGGTTCTGCCCACCTAAATAACCCGAAACCCAAAATATAATTTTATATTTTTAATTATACAAATAATTTGAATAATAAAGTTAGCCTATTTCTAAAATAATAAAACACAATATATATTTTTTTTATTTTATATTTTATAAAAATAATTTCACAAAATATCTTAGTTTTCTTGTTTCCTTATATATATATATATATCTATATATATATATAGATATATATATATATTGTTATATATATATATATATATATTTTGACAAATCGATATACTTTATTAAAATTAATTAAAATATATTACAACAGAATTTATTTTCTATTATAAATTGATTTTATAATAAGACAAACAATATCAATGAGTCAATTGGGTGGGAGAACGGTTCGGGTAGACTGAGTTTGGTTTTTTTAGTTGAACCGATATCTTTGGGCTGATGTGGCGCCGAAAAATATGCCATGTTAGCGATTTTCGCCGGATTTCGGCAACCAAAAGAGTCGAACAGAGGGATGAAAAGAGGCCAAAATCCTACACGAGGATGAATTTCAACTTTAAGGCCTTACACAGGGACCAAAAAACGCTTTAATCCATTAATCATACTGTTATATCTTCCCTTCTTCTCTTTGCTATTTTCGTCTTTGTTTAACATCATTGTCATGCTCATTGAGACTTGACAGCATTGTCTTCATCAGTGCCAAAACTTTTGGGAAACCTTTTGTAACGCCCCGGATTTTCGGTATTTAACTTTTATGGATTTTCGGAATTTTTGAAATTTTATTTCCAATTTTACCCTTATGGAATTTCCGGGTGTTTTAAGTCAAGAAAATTATTATTATTATTAATTTATTTTCCTTGGAATGTTTTATTACTTCTGGAATTAATTCTTAGTCGGTTTCTGTGAGAACGATTGGAGTTTCGGGGTAAAACAAAGAGTACATAGTAGTTTTTATCAAAACTACGTAGTTTTGGATTTAAAGGAAAATAAAAGAAATAAATAAAACCTACACGCTACTTGCGCGTTGACTGGGAAGAGTTGACCACGCCTTAGACCAAAACGACGTCGTTTTGGTCTAGGCCGGCTGTTAGAAAAATAGCCCTTCGCTAGAGGGGGGGTGAATAGCGATAATCGAATAAAAACGAAATAAGCAGGAATTAAATGCGGAATTGAAAGAATGAAGGACAAGCAATTTATCCTAGTTCACACACACTCTACTAGTGTGGCTAATCCAGCCCTTCAAGTCTCACTTGAAGATTTCACTATCTACGTTAAGCTTACGGGTGCTTAACAAACCGTTACAACCTAGGAATTCTAGTCACAAGAATCCTAAACCTGAAAGTTCAAGTCACATGAACTTCAGCTCTCTTGCTTGAAGATACCTCACCTCAAGACTTTTCACACAAGAAGATATACACCTCTTCTTGTGAATCAACCAAGGGAACTAACCTCCCTCAAGGTGTATAACAATACAATAATCACTCAAACAAGAGGTCTCTCTCAAAGAGCAGATGTGAGTGTACAAATGAAGCTCAAAAAGGGGAAACTCTCAAATCCTCAATAGGATATTGGCTCAATTAAGAATTGATGAATGTATGAATTGAATGCATGTAAGTAGAGAGTTGATTCATGCTCAAACACAGCTAAAAATGCTCAATTTATAGCTTTGAAAAGTTATAGAGCCGTTTTAAATCCACCCAAAAACAGCCTTAAACAAAACATAGTGGGTGCTAAAAAGTTGTCTGCTATAACGGCAAAACATCGATGTTTTGCCTTTAAACATCGATGTTTTAGCCAGCAATTTTAAATTATTTCTCCAACGGCTAGTAGAACATCGATGTAGTAGAATGCTACATCGATGTAGCAAACATTCTGCCAAAAACAATTAAAGGCGGCCAAAGTATGAACATCGATGTGCAACAAGTAAACATCGATGTTTAGTAATGCCACATCGATGTTTCCATGTTGAACATCGATGTGGAAATGATTCTGCCAAGGAATTTATGCATGCCTTTATTTGAACATCGATGTGCAATTGTGCTACATCGATGTTGAAATGATTCTGCCAAGAAAAACTGAAAACACAAATGAAGAACATCGATGTCTAAAATCACAACATCGATGTTGTGCTAGGACAGATCATTTTTAAGTGCAACGGTCATGAGAACATCGATGTTTGGGATGCCAACATCGATGTTCAGACCTTACTGCCCGTTTTGGAAGAAGTTTGAAGGCAAGAACATCGATGTCTCAATTTACTACATCGATGTTCATTATTTAAAAAAAAAACACATTTTGTGATTGAAATGATGCTATAAAATGCATGAGTAAAACTTGTTTTATTTGAGCCAATGCTTAAGAGAAGTTTGAGTGTTTTACCTTGTACAAATGAGTCCTAACTTCTCTTGTTCTTCTTCTCTTGAATTCTTGATCTCTTTGGTTGAGTCCTTGTTTACTTGATAGAATGTGTTTTTCAATATCAAAACTTTGTACAAAATAGATTCCTAACTTCTCTTGCTCTCATTGCTTGTAGCTTCAAATTGATCACATTGTTTGAGCTCTTGATCTTTGCTTGATTTCTTTTTGCTTAAAGGATGTCATCAATTGAGCCAAGGTTTGTCATTATCAAAACCCTGAAATGAAACAAGGAGGCATGAGTTCTAACAATTTCCCCCTTTTTGATAATGACAAACAACTAGAAGTATATGCCAATTTTTATGAGTTCAACATAAGGATAATTCCCCCTATGTATTTCAAATTGTGATTCCCCCTAACTTGGTGCATATACTTCTTCCTATTTTCCCCCTTTTGGCGTTAGCAAAAAGAAATGATGATACATATATTTATTCTTCCCCCTTAAGGTATGACTTATAATTCCCCCTAAGTTCATACATATGGCAAAGTATTTTATGGAAAACAAAGCATAAAGGATGACAAGGATAAGGGTTTAGAGAGATGGTTCCTATTTTGCTTCATTCTGAATTGATCAATCATCGATGTGTATGATAACAACATTGATGTTTGTTGGTTCCACCCGATTTTTGTTCCCCCTGTCTTTTGGCCTTAGTGAGGGGTACCTGCCAAACATAGTTAGACGAGCCTCGGGTGCTCAAGTTAGCAAAGATAATACATGAGTTTTATGGAGATGAAACATGTGTGACAATTTCAAGAGGTGGTAAGTGTCCCTCTGCCCCTAAGAGACATTTTCTTCTTGTCGTCAGTGCACCGGGCTCGAGAAATTGTCTTGTCAGTTGGACTTTGGTTGCCTCCGATACCTAGCTAGATAGACAGTAAATCTCGTGACAAATCAATAATGCAACGTTAGGCTAAAATTTTCAACAAAACAGATTCTTGATTAGTTGAGAAATTGGCGGTTAGTAATAATGAAATTGGCGTTTCTATTTGTCGAAGTATTTCCTAATCTCTGGCAAATGTGGTAGGGGTCGCCCCTTGGAACATTTCAGCTTTGATTCTATAAAAGGCAGGGATTAAGCTTATTAGTCAGAAAATTGTAGCCAATTTCAAAGAGAAAAAAAAATGCTTGCCCCTTCCTCCGTCTTTTTTATTGAGGGTGCAAACGTAGGTAGAAGAAATCGATTGTCCTTCAGTATCGTGAATGAGCAACAAGGGCCGTTGCCAGAGGAGCTAGGAAGAATTTCTCGCCTTGTCTTTGTGGATGAAGTCTATTCGTCCCGATTCTTTATTACCCCTATGGAGGAAGTCATATTCCTGGATCATCAACAAACTCTGCGAACTTCCTACTATGGTACGGCTAACTCCACCATGTTTTTTATTTCTGAAAAATTTCAGGAGCTTCGGTTGGAACCAACCTACCAGACGTTGAACGAGGGCGGTTATTACCAAATTACTATGACAGCTCAGAGCATTCCTCGAGCAACTGGAGTAGCGCCCACTTGGCCAAAGATTCGCCTTTTGGTGTGGAACTGCAGGGGTATCACAGCACGTTCCCAAGATTTTGTCCGAATCCTGCGAGACCTGAAGAACCAATATAAACCTAATATGGTTCTGCTTACCGAGACTCAATGGCAGCAAACCGGAAATCATGGAGCTATCCCTCTTCGCTTTCCACCAACACAACGGTTCGAGCTTCCTGGCCAGAACAACTCGGGTGGAATGTGGTTTGCTTGGAGTCATTGCATTAGGGTTAATATAGTTAATACCCCTAATGGCTTTTCTGTAACAGTTGAACCCAATCGTTAGAAGCACTTTGTAATAAGCTTGTTTAGCATGTAAAATGTTTTTATTCAGATGTGTCTTTGTAAGATATGTGATCAAGTGTGATTGTAACATAGAGTGCATGTAAGAGTCATTGTATCGTAAGATTGTAAGATATGAACATCAATAAACTCTAGTTTGTTTGTATGATGAAATTGTTATGAACCGCAAATCATCAAAGTTAATAATTTAGTAAGTTTAGAGTACTTACCTGCACATCGATGTTTTGATACTAAACATCGATGTTTCATGCTGCCGGTTGGGAATGATACTAGTTAAAGTCCACTCAACATCGATGTTTGGCTCCTAAACATCGATGTTTTTCTGTCTCGGCTTGCTTACTCCCCAAGAGTCGATTAGGAATTTGGATGCTTCCTTGATTATGTGCTTGGAGCATCCGCAGTCAAGGTACTAAAGTACACTTGATGCCTTCAAGCACACCTGTAAAACAAATCAAAGGGATTTTGGTACCCAAATCTTTTTGGGTCCTTGGTGGTTAGGAACATAATAGTGATGAGCCTTATCTTGTGCCCAATGTCTATGCCTAGTAAAACATACCGGGGCAATGTGACCTATCCTATTACAATAGTGGCAAATAACATTTGGATTGTGCATTCTTCTAGGTTGGTTATAGGTACCATATTGCCTATGTTCATGCAATCTATTATACTTGTCTTCCCTATGTATAATCTTGTTTTCCCTAAATTGAGTCATATGTTTCCTAGGTTTAGTATATTGTAGTCTTTCATTTTTAGCGGTGTGTACATGTGATCTTGCAACATTAGCATTTGATCTACCATAGTAGGCATACAATTTAGCATAATGAGATTTTCCGCTACTTGCATTTTGAGCATGTGACCTTCTATGATGAGTATATGATCTTGTGTCATGAGCATGTGATCTACTATGATGAGTAGAAGATGAAACACCATGTTTATGTGTCTTAGCATTATGCCCAGTAGGTTTGACATCATTTGACACACTAGATGCACCTAATCCTTCTTTCTGTGTTGAACTTCTTTGTTGTCCTAAGAGAAGATTAAGACTATCTCTACCATTTGTAAATTTCTCTAAGGTTTTCTTCAAATCATCAACTTGATTCTTAAGAGATTCATTCTCTTTTCCCAATTCAACACAAGAACATACATTTGAGGATATCTTCTCATTAAGTTCATTGCAAGACATATTAAGAGCATGCTTTTCTTTTTCAAGCTTATCAATTTTGCTTAATAACTCATCCTTATCATTTGATAATTTCTCATTATCCTTTCCAAGCTTATCAATTTCACTTGATAACTTATCCTTATCATGTGATAATAATTCTACA